>CACVCL010030041.1:0-57245 GCA_902729485.2 Mus minutoides
GAGAGAATCAAGAAGTGCCTAAGACAGTTTCCTTTAGTGAATACATACTAGCGAAACCTGTTGACTTGATTAATATCCTCCCCAAATGGACATGACTCTAGCTGATGTGTAGCAGCTCCATGCTAAGTGACAGAGATGTTTGTCTGTAATCTTTCAGTAATGTCTCTATTACAGCAACTATCAGTTATCATGAAACCTGCTATTTTATAAATAGTCACACTAATCTCACAATGGGACCGCTGTCACTCTCACAGATATGGAAGATCTCAGACCATGACTCAGGTACACCTCCTGCTCCACCCAGGTGTTTGACAGGGTAATATAAAAGAGGAAACGGGCTCAGGCAACTTGACCCTCGATGCTGCAGCAGCTGTTCATGGTTCACCAAGGTTCTGTCGCTGGCCACTCGGTCTCGGTGTCTTAATAATTTATGCTGGAGAGGGGATGGAAGAGGGGACAGCTCACAGAGCAGATCATGTGCAGACTCATCCACTCCTTGACATCAGTCAGTGTGGGCTTCACGCACAGAACCAGGAATGTGGCTGTCAGTCAGGTTTTTCCGATCTTTGGAATGCAGAATAGTGGGCTCCCCCAATCCTGATTTTTCCCCCGTTGGTACAGCAGCAGTGTTTTCATTAGTGAAGTAGAAAATGTGGCAAGTGCTTGGGAAAACCTCAGTAGCTTTCTGGTACTTTTATTCTTGTGTGCATGTATGTGCATGTTTCTGTGGGTTGTAGGGATTCATGTGTGTATGTGTGGCATATGTGCACATGTGTGTGGAGGGCAGAGACAGGTATGGGGGTAACCAGATTAAGCTGACTTAACAAATCCTGGGATCCACTTGTTTCAGCTTTGCCAATGCTGGGGTCAGCCCATGCCCAGCTTTGTTTACACTGGCCATGTAGCTCACATTTGGGTCCCCAGGCTCCTATGTAACCACTTCACTAAGTACCTCTAGGCCCCAACCCCGAGTTCTCTTTGGTACCAATAACAGTTCACGTTCGTGTGAGGCTTTGTGGTGACTTTCCATAAAGTGATGGGTGCAGAAAAATTAATGGAATATTTACCATGAAAAATATCTAGATTATAGCCTGAAATGATGGTACATATCTGCAATCCTAGCATTTGGAATGCAGAGGCAGGAGGATTGCTGCCAGTTTGAGACATCCCTGCTCTACACAAGAAGTTCCAGGACATGTAAGGCTATGTGGTGTGATCCTGACTCAAAGCAAAACGACGACGAAGACGACTACGATGACAAAGGGGGTGTGTTTAGAAATACAGATCCTTTTCTAAGTAGTCAAAATGCTAGAATTATTTTAAATTAACTAGTTTAGTTTAAAATGTCTCTGACAACCAACAAAAGTAACCAAATGTCACAGTTAAAGGTTAGGATGGTTAGGATGCCAGAAGCAGATTGGTCCAGATGTCATGGGGTCCATCTCTGTAAAGCAGACTTGGCAAGATGTCCAGGCTTGTTCATGGGTTTCTAGACTCACAGCAACTTTGTGGGAAAGCTTAGGCTCGTAAACAAGGCCAAGCCCTGCACTTTTCTCAACTACAAGCTCTGACATGGAAACGCAGAAATAGTGTCACAGACACTCCCATGACACACACGCTTTCTCTCTGGTGTCACTAGTCCATGATCACAGTCACCTCTAGTGAGCAGGGTAAATGATTCTCAAAGCTCATGTGGATCCCATTTACACAATGCACACTTATATGTGTATAAGACTATGCACACTTATATGTGTATAAACTAGTAGTGCTCTCAACCTGTAGGTCATGACCCTTTGGGGGTTACATATCAGATATCCTGAATAGCAGATAGTTACATTATGATTCATAACAGTAGCAAACTTGCAGTTATGAGATAGGAAAAAAACAATTTTATGGTTGGGGGTCAGAACAACAGGGTTGTACTTGAGAACCTGAGCTAGTTTAGGAGTTAGTTAGATGATTCTGAGGTCCATCTAAGACTACCCCAAAAGTACTATTTAAGCTCAAGCTGCCCATCTTAAAGAGCTGAACAATTATCTGATGAGCAGTCCAATTTAGAAAGCAGGTGCTCCATGGTCTGAAACAACTACTGTCTCCTGATGGTCAGAGAATGCCAGAGATTCTAGATGCTTTTCATGATTTCCCCACATTACAGAGGAGTTGCAATCCCTTAGTGAGCTAGGCCAGTTGAGGGCTTGCCCTGTGTGCCTCATTATGAAATACCATCCACCCCCAGCTGGGAGCCATGTTAGAATCTCGGCTGATGTGAGTGGTGAGGTGGGTCACATTTTTGATTAGGTTACAGCACAGCAAACAGCAAATGGGAACAAACTTCACTTAGACCCTGGGGATATTACATAGTGTCCACCAAGAAGAGCAGGTTTAGCTTTTCTGAAACAATAAGCAAAAGCCTAAATGGAGACAAGAATAAAGCAGTTTTGTTGCCAAGCTTATAAACCAGGGGGCCTAACATCTGAACAGTTAACACAGCATTTAAAAGAGAAGATGTAGCCTTGCAAGAGGTGATGTCTAAATAGATTCAGGGGCAGTTAGGAAAGGCAAAGGGTAGCAATTGTCACATATGAAGGTTATGTATGTTTTTACTCTTTGAAATTTCATACATGTTCATATATGTTTAAAAAACACATCTACTCTGTTTCTCCTCCAAGTTTCGGGATCCCCCATACATCTTCCTCCCAAAGCCAGGCCCTATTTATCATTTCTCTCCCTTCCCTTTCTTTTCTCCAAACTTACCCACATATCTCTCCTCGCTCTCTTAAATTCAAGGCATTTTTACCATTAATTGTTATTATATGTACATACATACACATTCCTAATAATAACCTGATTGGTCTTTATAAAGTTAACTATATGTATATTTCTGGAGCTGACCATTTGGTATTGGCTTTTCCCTGGGGAAAGCCATTTCTCCTTCTATCAGCAGTCTGCATTTGCCTATAATTGTTTCTGAAGGCATTTTTGATAGTAGTCCAGAAGGCTGCATTATATCACAGACAGAAAAGTCATGTTAGCCACCTCAGTCTCTGCCACCCAGCAAGGTAAACCAGAGCCTTGTGTTTTCTTTGGCTGTGTCCTCATGTCCAAATCCAGTTCCTTAGACCCACTTACAATTTTGAGGGGAGGACACCAGGAATAGGTCCCCGTGGATCCAGAGCTGCTGAGTAAATCAGGGATGCTCATCTTCCTGTGTGGATCCTGCATCTCTCTCTACTCAGGCCCCAGTTTACAGCTGCACTTGCTATGTTCTTTATCTTGGCCCAGCTTACCTGCCCCTTCTAACTTTCATCAAAGAAGAAAGAGAAAAGTCAGGTCATGGGGCAACCAAGAAAGCAAAATTTTATTTGAGGACTCAAAGAATGGCTGGGGCTAGCAGGCAGCATCCTCAGGAAGGACTCAACTTTCCAATAGTGAATGCTTGGAGGAGCTGGAGAGCTAAGCTCCTACCACCGGACAGCTGTGTATGTACTGAAGCCAGCTAGAAAAGCAAGTGGCCACTCCTCTGGCTAAGGTGCTGTTGTTAGCAGCCTAGAGTTTTAAACTGAAATGCTGGTGCCAACTCTGCATTTTGTCACTGAGAATTAAGGGCCCAGCAAGAGAAGCAACGTTCCTAGATACTGGGCAGATGGGACAAACATCCATGTCCTGCCGCTACATCTGCTTGCAAAGATTTGAGTTATTAAGGCAAGAAACTTTACCTCTCAGTCTATCTCTGCCATCTCCCCGTTTCTTCTCTCCAGTCTACTTATTTATAATCCATTGGGCTTTTTGTGCCCGCATTCACCCATATCCCCCCCCCCACTGTCTTGCGTACAAGGTTTTCTTTCTTCTGGCCTTCACAGCCCCTGTGCTTAGCACGAGATAACTACCTGTCAGAAATAAGTGGAACGCATGTAAAGGGTGAGAGAGTTTGTCAAGAAAAAGTTTCATTGCAACTAACCAATGAAACGTGTCCACGCCAAGTCAAATTCCACTGGACATTGAATTGGATTAAATTGAATATTTGTAGGTAACTTCTGCTTAGACTACAAAGAAAAGCATTGTATGTAACGGTCTGCAAAGATTTTATTATTTACATGTAGAGGAATTGAGTTAATTTTTAAAGTGCTTGCCAAATGCAGAGTTCCATCTTGGTAGAGTTTCTGTGTTCCCAACAAAGCCAAGTGGACATTAACTTATTGGGTATATTCTAACCAAAGTAACTGTTGAGACAAGAAAAGCAGTCAGTGGACTACTTTGACCCCATTTCAATCCACAACAGTAGCTGCATTTCCCCCTGTAACCGCAGAGTCTAGAGGCTTTTTACAGAGATGCTATGGTGTCTGCTTGAAGCCTCAGGACAGATGGTTTGTGCAGATCAATTGGTAATTTGGGTTTTAGGCAGTATTATCATCACCAGCATTTGCAGCCAGCAAATGGACAGTTTGGTCTGGAAATGTCCTGCTTGAATATACACTGCAAGCCCCAGTCACCACCAGCACTAGTTTCACATTTCAAATTGAGAAGTCCTTAGCGTTTTAGAACAATAACCACATTTGACAATTAGCCAATCACACCATTTTCTCTGCAGCTTCCCCATGCCAAACCTCAGCTCTTTCCTTTTCCATCTCCTATAGCAGGCAGCTCTTCTCCTGTTCTCCATAGGGGCATATCCATAGGTGCATATCCATAGGTGCATATCTATAGGGGCATATCCATAGGGGCATATCCACAGACTAGTTTTAATTTTGTTGTGCTGTAGCAATGCAGGTGAAAAGTTTGGATGTGTCTGCTTGAGGACTCTGAGTTCAAATCTAGAGAACTCTTATAAAAGGCCAGCTATGGTCAAGGGCCCACCTGCAACGCCATTAACCTAGATCTTGTTCAAGGAAGTAAGAGGGAGAGCATGGTAGAGCCGGATACCTGATATCCTTCTCCAATTTCCAAGTGCAACCAAACAGGACCAAACAACCCTATAAGAGAAAAAGCATGTAGTAAAGTGAATAACCAATGAGCTTCATCACTGAGATAGACTCATTTGAATTATTTACTTAAAACAATTAAGTTGAGGCTGGATAGATGGCTCAGTGGTTAAGAGCACTGACTGCTCCTCCAAAGGTCCTGAGTTCAATTCCCAGCAACCAAAATCTGGCTAAAAACCATCTGTGATGGGATCCAATGCCCTCTTCTGGTGTGTCCGAAGAGATCAACTGTGTACTCATATACATGAAATAAATAAATAAATCTTAAAAAATTAAGTTGTGGAAAATTATCTAGATAACAATGGGCAAGAAGTGTTTGTCAAAAGTAAATACTTTAAGCTTGTATTTTGAGGCAGTTTCTTTTCTATTGCTGTGATGAGCGATCACATCAACGGCCAAGGCAATTTACAGACGAGTTTATTTGTGCTGACAGGGTCAGAGGGTGGAGTCAGTGACTATCACGGTGGAAGGCATGGCAACAGGTAACTAGGCAGGATGCTGGAACTTTAGCTGAATGCCAGCGTATTGAAACCATGAAGCACAGCAAAAGACATTCCGCTAGAATCCCTGATCGCCCCTGCACAAGCTGGAAAACCCCGTTTGTCCTCCTTACCTGAGCCTCATTTACAACTGAGAAAACTCCGGAAAAAGGAATGGTTCCAAAAGCCTACGTCTGCATTTCTGGAAGCTCATGGGACCGTCGAATGTCCACCCAGGAGCTTAGCTTTTGCCCCTCCTTGGGCGCAGGCCCTGCCTTAGGCTGGGCCCTGAACTTCCCTGGCCCCATCTGTGGGTCCAGTGAACTCGCCAGGGAGCAACACCAAGTAAACCTGCATTTATCTGATTTTAATCTAGTCTGATCTGTCCTTTTGCATAAGCAGAAATTATCAAAGAGACACACTAGAAATGGTGGAAACCTTTTAACACCTCAAAGCCACTAATAGGTTTTCTCTGCTGATGAAATAGAGGACAGATCAGAACAGATTAAAAGTAAATAAATACAGGTTTAATTGGCACAACTCCCAGGAGGGTTCATCGGTATCAGAGAGTGGGGCTGGAGAAGTCGTGCAACTGAGCTAAGGCGGGGAGGTTTAATAGTCCCCACGCAAAGTGTGATGTGTCAGCTGTGTCCAAATATGGTCAGAAACTGAGCACTGGAGAGGGGTTGGTCACGTCAGAACCTTGAGATGCACCAGCTGCTAGAAATGTGGAACTGAGCCAGGTGGTGGTGGCACACGCCTTTAATCCCAGCACTCGGGAGGCAGAGGCAGATGGATTTCTGAGTTCGAGGCCAGCCTGGTCTACAAAGTGAGTTCCAGGACAGCCAGGGCTATACAGAGAAACCCTGTCTGGAAAACAAAAACAAAACAAAACCCCCCAAAACAAAACAAACAAACAAACAAAAAACCAGAACCTTGAACTGAGGTTTTGGAGTTACTCCTTTGTCAGAGTTTTTCAGTGCAAACAAGGTTTGGGAAGAGGGCAGGGGGAGTTTCCAAGTGTGTGCAGGGGTGAGCAGCCAGCTCTAGCCAAACACCTGTCACAGTGGCACACATAACTCCTTCAACGCTGTTCTACATCTTCTAATCATTCCCAAGTAGTTCCACCAATTGGGAACCAATGATTCAAATGTATCAGTTTAAGATGGAGGTTCTCATTCAAACCAGCACAAAGCCGTGTTGGTTTTACCTCCACAGAAAAACAATGTCATGTATACTTGAGGGTTTTGTGATGCTTTGTGATTCCATAAGCGGCTTTGTATTTTTAAAGAATATTTCATGTGTGTATTACCCCCCCCCTCTCTGTGTGTGTGTGTGTGTGTGTGTGTGTGTGTGTGTGTGTGTGTGTGTGTTAGGGAGAGGTTGCCCATGCCATGATGGGAAGATGCAACACACATGTTACTCATATCAAATAGGAAGCCCACGATAGGCCAAATTACAGATACCACCAAAGTACAGGGGATACTTATAGAGTATAGGTGAAGGGTTACTTACAGAAGCAGGAATGACTCAAAGACAGCTGCATCACCAAAGTCCATCCCAGCCTGGGTTACAGCTTACAAATGCTGGGGACCTTGAGCACATTACACAGCCTATAGGCAGCTCAATAGTTTTAAGAGTGTCCTTTGTAATTAACTCAATAGGTCTAAATCTCCTCCAGGCAGCTCAACTGGTTTCTGATTCATTTAGGTAGCTGGTCTGATCCCAGAATCTTCTTTGTAGCTCTAGCTTTTATTTACTCGTGGGAGAGAGGGACCTAGTGAATCTGGTCAGTTTCAGGGACTTCCTGAAGTTACTTTTGAGTTGTTTAGCTTCCTGCTTAAGTAGCATCTTTGCAGGATGGGATGTTTCAGTTTTAGGCAGGAACATAATGCCACTCCAGGGTAATCTCAGTAAATTTAGAAGATTTCCTTTCTCTGCCTCCAATCTTGCCATGGCAACAGTGGATAACTGATGTATGACACTGTGACTGGCATTTTCATGAATTCTGGGGATTCAAGCTCTGCTCTTCATGTTTAAATGGCATGTGCTTTGCACACCAAAACATCTCCTTAGCCTGTACTTATAGATTAAAAAGTATATTTGGTAGTCTGAAATCATTCTGCTAGTTCATTTTCTAGCTGTCATACCATTCTGTAGTATTCTCCACAAATGTAACAATGACCTACTTGCACAAGCTAGGCAAATGGCTATAGAAAATATTTGTCTATGTAATGGGATATTATTTGTCCGTTAAGAAATGTGATTAGGAAACAACATAAAATTATGATATGCTGTCAGGCTTAGCAAACAAGTTACATTATATAATAAGATACAATTCCACCAATAGTAACACAACACACAAGTTGTATACATATTCAGAAGGGAGGATCTGTAAGTGGTGTCTAAGTACATAACACAGTGGCCCTCTAGCATTATGGATGCATATATTCTTCTGCTTGTGTTTTCTGATTTTTTTAAAAAATAGGTTTTATTTTTAGGTCAGTTTTAAATTCACAGAAAAACTGGTCTGGAATTATAGCCACTATCCTCATTTTCCCATAATAATTTAATACAGGATATTTATGACTGAATATATAAAATAATATAACCCACAAAGTGTTTGAATATTGTAATATTAATAAAAATGCACAAAAATAAAGCACTTCCCTTTCCAAGACATTAAGCTTCCATTACAACTTTACTCTTTAGTACATTTTTATGAGAAATAACTTTTTTTCACATAACAAGCCAAGAAAAACACATTTTTCAAACAATCAAATGGAAAATAAACTTCTAAAATCTTTTCCTTTAATTTTTTCCTAAACATTTCCTATTTCATTTAATTGCCAGTGTTTTCAAAATTTGAAAATTGGTTGAGAAGAATTTTCTAACCTTACTTGATATTGTATGATATGTCTGCACTGGGTAACTGTTAATGGTAAGGTGAAGCCTGGAAATTCATTTTTTCTGGTGACAGGCAATCTGTTTGCTTCCAACATTATTTATTTGTTTTTATTATAAATAGTTCAGAATGTATACCAAATATATGAAAGATTTTTATAAAGGAAAAATTATGAAAACCTGAGCCATTTCTTACATAACACACAAAAGGTTTCCAGGACTATTTTACAGTATACCCAGAGTAGCAATTAAAATGGTGACTCAGAGTGTTCACTTACAACTACCCAGTGGTTGCTTTGGCCAACTCATCTTTTGACTGATATGTACACTCAGGATGACTATGCATCATCCTCTGACAGTAGAATCTCCCTGTTGCCAACCACTGCTCAGCACTGGTTGGCCCTAGATAAACCCACAGATGTGAATGCACACAGCTTACATTTTCCCCATGAAACACAAGCAGAAACATTGATAAAGTCTGTGGCTGACCTAATTAAGTAGAAGTGTTTGGGAGTATCTGAAACATAGTGCTTGAGGTGTGTCCATTGGGTTTATACAAGAGAGATATTATGAACACTGAAGCCATAGAAATGAATGGATTCCATACATGCTAACACTGGGTAGGTAACTCAATTTCTCCCAGGCTTTCTAACCAGCAGCTGAAGGTGATTCATCCTCACAGAGCTGTGAGAACAGATTGGGATGGGATAGTGACTTGAGCAGAATAATGGCTCCCAAAGATCTCTACAATCCTGGGACCTGTAAGCACATTTTGTCATATCGCAAGAGGGAGCTGAAGTTAATCGGCATCTGACTTTAAGATAAAGTTGTTCTAGGTGATCTGTGTAGACCCTGTGTAACCAAAGAGACTTTACATAGGAAGAGGGAGGCAGGAAAGTCAAATTAAAGTGTTAACATATGAGGTAGACTAGACATTGCCTTCTGTAAAAACAGAAGACTATGAATACACAGCAGGATGCAAGACAGATGGGAGAAGATGCCAGAAAATAGATTTGCCCCCCAGAACTTTCCAGAAAGAATGTAACTTTCCCCACATCTTGGTTCCAGCCTAGTGAAACCCATTTCAGTCTCTGTCCTCTAAAACTGCAAAGTAATTTTATGCTTAAAGCTACCACTTTTTGCTGTAACTCATGCAGTGGGGGATGGGAAACACACTTGTTTTAGTACCCAAACCTGTAGTGCTCCTGAGACAGCGGTGCTAGCTTTGAAGTTGGGAAATAAAAGACAAGAGCTTTATGGAACATACTAGAAGCATAAAATGATCCCAGTTGAATGCTAGTAGAAATGCAGAAATTAAGTACTCAGGTGAATTTCAGAAGGAAGAACACAGCATGGTGGAGAATCCTAAACCACTGCTGAGAATCTTAACTGTCATCTACAGTTGCTAAGGAAGCATGGGCATGGAAGACTGTCCAGAGAGGGCTCAGTGGAAACAAACTGGAAGAGTCAGATCCTGTTACATCTTGGCAGAAAATTAATCTGAATTGTGTCTTGTTAAGTGTAAATAAAAGTTCAGGAAAAAAAATAAACTTGAGACTTTGTTTCAACACTTTGCTGAGGTGTTGAAGGTACAACCTGTTGCTTCTGGTAGCAACATGTGAACTTTTTCTGATAGTTACTTATAACGAATGGAAGGACTTGGGGCAGAATGAAGGATCTGAAGGAGCAGTTTCTATCCATGGCAAAGAGCTAGCAGAAACTGATGAGGGGGTAGTTTATACCACAAATAATGCTGAAATTAGAAGACTCACTCTCAGGAAAGGATGCTCTCAGCAGAAGTCCAGGATGAACGAGGACTACTGTCTGCTCACGTGTTCAAAAGATCAGATGCCTGAAACATAAATTAGATTGCCAATTCTCAAGGAAACTCAGATGAAAAGTAAAGGCAATAAAGGATCATTCAGGAGGTCTGTGGAGCAGCCTTTTGGGTGACAGAATGGCTTCCCTGTGGCACACATGGTTCTGGAGAAGTTTGTTTATATTTATAGTCCAAGATTTTTCTGGGATGGATGGAATACTTAAAAAGAAAGGTTGTTTGTTCTCTAACATCCTATAATTAAGAGACAGGGTTATAACCTACTCGGCTGCAAACTGATAAGCTATATGCCACAGAAAAGAGGCTGAGTCTAATGCGGAGCCTTGTGACCCTAGAGTGAAGAGCCTTTAGTCACGTGCTATTCAAATATTTCAAGCCAAATGGAGTTTGCCTGGCTTTCAAAATTGCCTGGGACGGCGCCCCTTGCCTTCAGTGACATCTCCCTTCAGTCTGTACCTGGCATTTTATGTCTGTCTCAGCTCATGTTTACTAGTACTATGTTTTGTTCCTTTGACAGTTTCATATATACGCACAGCACATTCTGGTTACCCTCACCCTCTCTTAGTTCTCTTCTACTCCTGATGCCACTCCACCCCCACCTCTTTCTCATATTCATATCCTTTTATTTTGTGACTGGGATTAACTATGGCTGCCTTTTCATCCTTGGATTTGCTGCTATTCCATGGAGCAAGATGAGCTTGCCAGCAGGGCACACAACTGAAGACACAACTGCCCCTCCCCGAATCCAAGGTTCAGGAAGGGAGCATAGGACCACATGTGCCTGACCCTCATCTGTGTAGAGAGAGAATGCCTTGGGTATTATATGGAGGAATCACCTGTTAATCACCAAGTTAAAAACCAATAGGAAAGGACAAAATAGAAGGTAGGACATCCAGGAGTCAGAGAGAATTCTGGGATAGAGTCACCAGGGAGGATCTGAGGAGGACAGATGCTTGCTACCAGAGCAGAGGCAACCATCTACATAGCAGAATGTAGATTCGTATAAATGGGCTATTTAAAATTATTTGCTAGTCAGGGAACGAGTCTAGCTATACAGCCCAGATATTTGTAACTATGTGTTTGAGTTGGAGTCAGTGTTCTGGGAGCTTGGGGTAGAAGAAAAAGCACATGTGACAACACAGTTATTGGAAGGTCCCATCCTGGGCAGGCCCAGGGCTGTGTGACCATCATTGCTGGGTCCCATCCTGTGCAGGTCCAGAGCTTGTGACCATCATTGCCGACTCACCACAATCTTCATAGCTCTCTAATGTGCTTTATGTTCTTCATGTCTACTGTTCTGTGCTGTCCTCTGGCTCTTCGTGGGGTTTCTCTACCTTATTTTTAAAGTAGATTCCTTCGTTTTTGAGTTTTACAGATACCTAGATCAGAGGGCTTATGCTCCAGAGGGTTACCCATACCTGATTTAATGCATAGGCTGTTGAATAGCTTAGCTCCAGGCTCATAGGAAGCTCCACATGATCTTGTCTTCTGCTAATGTCCAGACTCTTTGGCATGGGAAAAATCCAGCAGGAAATCACTCGGCTATAAGATAATCCTGGTAAAAGCGGCCTAAAATTATTATCGTGAAAATTTCTACCTCTTGATTATTGCTGGATGTTCTTAGAATTAAAACAGCCCTTTTTGCTTTGACTCAAAGTTGGAAGCCAAATATGCTAAACTGTTGGTATATACAGAGCAATTCCTCAAGGGCACGGGAGCTTCCAGGCATAGAAGGGAACATTATCTGCCACCAGAAAGAAAGATAAGGAACTAAAATAGAGTCTTTAGTTCTCTTCCTAATGGTTCCAAGCTGCTGCAATGTAGAAAATCACATTGCTTTATAAGCAATAAAGAATTTGAAAGCGTCTTATGCTCCAGAAACCTGCCTTGCATTCTGCATTCTCTGAGGAGAGTCCATGAATCCAGCATCGACTTTCTGCTTGTGGTTCTTGTCTTGAACTGTCACAAGTGCACAGTGAAGCATCTAAATATTTTATGTAATAAATAAAGCGGGTTGGGTACCAATCAGTGTTGGAGAGCTTTACTTGGCAGTACTAAAGTGTCTGTGACAGCTTGGTTAGCCATTGAGAAGTCAATTCAATGATACACTCACTAGACATGCCCCCCCAGTTGCCTTAGAAACCAGAAGATGCAACCAGAAAAACTCAAATGTCCAGATTCAGCATGGAAACAGAATATGTAGCCAATAGATGAATGTAGAATTTTGTGAAAACATCTCCAAAATGATCAGAGGTAGATGTCACTGTCCCAAGCCACCAGCAAAACAGGAATAAAGGGGCACCACCTCAAGGAAGTAGCGGAAACATGACCCCTTGTTCTTTCGTTCTTTCTCCCCATACATGGAAATAGCGGAAACGTGATCCCTTATTCTTTCTTTCTCCCCATACGTGGAAGTAGCGGAAACATGATCCCTTGTTTGTTCTTTCTCCCCATACATGGAAGTAGCGGAATCATGGCCCCTTGTTCGTTCGTTCTTTCTCCCCATACATGCCGAGCACTCCTATTGACCAGACACTGAACTTTCACAGAGTTTATGAAGTCATTAAGTCACACCTCTTGAAGGCTGGAGAGCACCCAGTTGGAGCAGGTAAGAGAAGTAAAATGGAAAAGCATCATGGTCTAGACAGAAAGTGTCTTACGCACAAGCTGTATTCAGAAGTGGGGTTTTGAGGAAGAGATTGAGGAGAGTAATGACCTAATCAATAGAGAAAGCCACTGATGGATTTATGATTGAATGGGCCATTGAGAGGTGATATGACCTATTGATGGTGGGTCTTGATTAGAGAAAGTCAGTTGTTAGGGAAACCTGTGTCTCCCATAGTCACCATAACAGGGGCAGCTTCCTCTGCCAGATGCCATGATGTTCACTCACCACAGTCCCAGGGCAACAGAAGACTGACAGCTTTGTCACCAGGAACCAGACATATCCTTCCTCCTTTCCAGTTGTTTGGCTTAGGTATTTGTGTCTTGGAGATATAATATTAACTAAAATAAAAGACTAAACTAGAATTGGGGTCCCAAGAGAAAATGTCTTCATACAGATCTCAGTCTGAGGCAGATTTCAAAAGTTGCTTGTCTCATATAAAAATAGAACACAAAATATAAATGGATGCCAGGGGACCTTTTTTTTTTTGTCTCTGTATAGTGCATGGGAATACAAATGGATAAAGCTTGGTAGATAAGGACCCTGTGGGACTGCTCACAGGATAATGAGGAGGAAGAGGAGAGTGGTTTGATGGACTTGCACTTTCCACAGCTCCTAGGTCTCCATGGAGGTCTGATTCTGTGGTCCTTATTCAGTGGACTCGTACAGTTTCATTGTCTGTGGCAATTGCAGAAACGAAGTCACCCCAATCAGTCCTTATTCTTGTGCAATCAGTGAGTCACGAGAAGAAAGGACAGTTTCTGTTTGTGCTGAAATGAACCCTGAGAGTATATTTCCCACAAATGTGCCAAAGGATGATGCCAACCCAATCTTTATATTTGCCATTTGATTAATTAAAGGTAAAGACAGAGATTTTCCTCTAACTGTACCATTTGATTCTAAACGACTGACTGACTTTGGTTAGGTGCTTTATGGAAGAAAGAAAAATAGACAGAAAAGCAAAATGGATGGAAGAAAAAGGAAATAAACATTAAAAGGTGAAGAAGAAAGACTATTCAACAGTTTATTTCTCACTGATTTTAATTTGTGGTTACAAGTTTGAGGTCATTTTAATTTGATTTTATATCTTCCTTAGCTCAGCTTCTCTTGAAATATTTCATCCAAAGCTAATAGTATTTCTTTTGATGCTGTTTTTTCTTAAAACCCATATTTTCTCATACATTAAATAGACTTCACCTGGATCCCTCTTTTGTACAATATTTGATGTGGCTGGACAGTCTTGTAACTTAAAGCCTTCCCGAGTCTTTCATCCAACTTCAGGGAGACCTTGGCTGGAAAAGTTCCTCGGCTTCTTAAAAGTTTGGCCAGGGTTCCCCCTGCTCTAGAAGTGGGTGCTGTCTATTTCTGGGTGGCTAAGTATCACCTGTTCCCCTCTGTGCTTTATTTAACTGCAAGCTGTCATTTAACGTGCTGTCATTCCTTACAAGTCTCAACAACATCTTTTATTGCCACAACACAAAACTAAAAGAGTAAAACTCAGGCCCTTCACGGCTGATGCAGAGTATTGATTGATCACAAGCCTAATCCCGGGCTATTGTGTGGTGTAGGTCTGTGTGTTTGACCTGACCAAACTGAATTTAGAAGGTTGTGGGAAAATATTCTTTTTTTCCCTGTTTGCTCAGGTACGCTTTGATACGGTCCAGCAGTCTCCCGTGAACTCAGGTCTTTTTTGTTCAAAATGTGCACCGCTTATAGTCTGATATGCTAAGCCCCCAAACAAAAGGAAGAAAGCAAAGCGTGCTCAGACACAGGGCTGGAGGCGGCACCAGCGGGCCGTAAGCGGCAGTGTGCCAAGGACAAATTCCAGTGGGAACATCTGATCTGGGGAGTTGGTGCGCCAGAGCAAAGATTTTTCATTTTTTTTTTATCCAATCAAAAATAAACCTTCAGAAATTAAAACATGTCTGTAATTTTTTTTAATGTAGAGAAGAATAAAGTAAAATCAACAACACAAGGGGCAGAGATACAGCTCCAGTCTTTGGTGGCTACACAAAACCACCTTCAGGGTGGATTCCAGGAATGGGCAGAATCCAGGAAGATCCCGAGCTCCCGATTAATTATTTAGAAAACGTTCCCCTTGCTGCTATGTAAGCACATAATGTTCTGTGGCACAGGAATTAGCTTCAGTTCTCGGCCCTGAAGCCAAGGTGTCAGGCGGGGCTGAGGCATATGGTTCTCTCTGCAAGATGAAGAGACTCCTAAGAGAGATGCCCTGGCTTTGCAGCGTGACCCTGTTCTCAGGATCTTAGCCCAAGGAACTGGAGGATGGCTGGGTCTCCAAGGTTGATGAGAAAAGCGATGATTAAAAGGAATTGATTAGCAATCTTAATTGAAGGGAGAAGGATGATGTACAAATGGCAGGAAGGCAGAACTATCTCACTCTGAAGGGAGAGTTATTATCAGGGAGAACAATCACACGTCTGCCTTTGGAAGGGAGTTGCGCCTGGGGAGGCAGTCCTGGAGGCCAGCTGAGCTTGGTGGTTTCAGACATAGATAGTCGAGCAGCATCATGATATGACGGAGCAAGCATTCGCCATCATGTCTCAAGTTCCAAGTTCAAGTTCTATATCTAAAAATGCACCTCCTGCTGCCAACTACAGGTTAATGAGCCAATTCCAGCTGTTTCTTACTTTCTAGCTAATTGAGGCTTCATAGTTGCCAGTCACCCTATCAAAAATGTATACAGTGGCTGGAGAGATGGCTCTGTGGTGAGGGGCATAGGCTGCTCTTGCAGCAAACCCAGGTTTGATTCCCAGCACCCACGTGGCAGCTCTCAACCATCTGTGACTGCAGTGCTGGACGATCTGAGGCTCTCTTTTGGCCTCTGTGGGCATCAATGCACAGGTGATGATACACAGATGTCCATGAAGGCCAAGTGCCCATACACATAAAATAAACATATTTTCAAAAGGTTATATAGATATTTCCTTATCTCTCAAAATAAATTTGGCTTCAAATACGTTTAATTGGATCTAAATCCCAATTAGATACAGGAGATCATTTCTCCCTGGATTCATATTTAAACCATACCTGTCTTAGTCAGGGTTTCTATTTCTGCACAAACATCATGGCTATGAAGAAGCAAGTTGGGGAGGAAAGGGTTTATTCAGCTTATACTTCCACACTGCTGTTCATCACCAAGGAAGTCAGGACTGGAACTCACACAGGGCAGGAAGCAGGAGCTGATGCAGAGTCCATGGAGAGACATTCTTTACTGGCTTGCTTCCACTGGCTTGCTCAGCTTGCTTTCTTATAGAACCCAAGACTGCCAGCCCAGGGATGGCACCACCCACAAGGGGCCCTCCCCCATTGATTACCAACTGAGAAAATGCCTTACAGCTGAATCTCATGGAGGCACTTCCCCAACTGAAGCTTCTTTCTCTGTGATAGCTCCAGCCTGTGTCAAGTTGACACACAAAACCAGCCAGTACAATACTCCTTTCCCCATGTCTTCTAATTTTGGTTTTCTAAACTATTTTTTCCACTGAGTGTCTGTGAACACATGCTTTAAATTTTAACGGTCTGCTTTCCCCACAAACATGTGAGTTTTCTAAAGGAAACACTTCTGCCATTGTGTATATATCATATCCACAGCATAAAGCCTGTATCCAACATATAATATTCACACATATAAGTTCAAGAACTACACACTATGCATTTTAGAAGCAGGTATATACAAATCTGCATTAGCTATAGGTGTGTCTGTGGGTGATGACCAGGCTGGGTTTTCTTATTTGGCGTTTAACAAAGGAATCAGCAGTACTCATATGGTTCCATCAAAACTACCTGAAAGCAATTCTTTATCAACAAACCAGGCAGAGTTTTCTTGCTATTTTCCTTTGTAAGTCCACAGAGAGTTGACATTTCAGGAGCTTGGTTCTTTCAGACCCGTGGCTCACATTAAGTCCCCCCGCTGTCTGCCAGCTCTTTCCTGTTCCCCCCCACCCAAGATAATCTCTTCATTATCCTTGATAGAATCAAGGAGTCCCTGAGAGTCCTAAACTATTTCTAGGAGCTGAGGTCCCACAACATTCTCACTTAAATCCTTTGTTACTGTTAAAGATCACGAGGTTCCAACCCTCAGAAGATACCATGCTATCATTTGTGAAGTTTCCACTTGAGAACCACAGAATCTAGTTACAAACATTTTAAAAATTACAAAATTATCATGTGGTGATTTATGTGCATTTTTGATTCAGTGGTGGGCCGCTTTGGTAACAGCGAGTGGGCTGAAGGGATCCTTCTTGCGCAAACTAAGGGACAAGGGGTGAGGTAACTTGGAAGAAGAAATAGAAACCAGCCTGTGGGTTTATACTTCAAAGTGTAGGTCACCCGTAACCTGCTACACAAGAGCACAGCCTAGTAGCCTTAGGTAAGAAAGAGTGATCTTGGCTCCAGGTATTATTATTTTGTGTGTGTGGACTGTGGTTTGAGTTACATCATTTTACAAGGCACACAGCTTTCACAGTGTGAAGCATGGAGGCCCACTTCTCTGGACGTTATCCTGATGTGTCCATTTCTGGATCCATTGCAGCAAAGTGTTCATCTGATTGATGTATATATAGTGTGTTGGGAGAAAGAAACATCCTCTCAAGTTAACATCAAAGAACAACAGTTTACATCTTTGAAAATGTGGTTGGTTTTCCACAGTCATGCCAACCAAGAGAGCTATGAAGTCCCATGTCAGCTGGAGCAGGGCTTGGCTGTCAGGCTTACCACTACTGCCAAAAGTTTATTGCATATTTCCCTTAAAGGAACAGGATATGTGTGTTTGGGGCAGGGGGTGTCCTATACCTATGAGACAAGTAAATGGATCCGTAAGAGGTACAGTATTGGGAAACAATTGATAGTTGTGGTAAATGGTCACAGTAGACAAACTGCACCTGAAAAAAAAAATCAAAATATGGAATCCCTATCTAAATGTGATTTTTTTTATGGTCTTTCTAACATTCTAGTGTACCGAGACACACACTCAGTAGAAACCACATGTTTGGTTCTGAATTGTGATTCTTTCTCAGGTTAGCAATATGTAGTCTGGCACACTCACTCCCCTTGATGGGCAAGGGCAGTAAATGACCAACCACTTCGTGTCAGTCGTGGGATCTTGAAGGTTAACAGCCCAGTGAACTGTGTTGCTAAGCTATGACTTTCAGTGGGTTCAGTGGATTAGATGCTCGTTCAGCTTAGGATATTTCCAGCTTAGGGTGAATTTATTGCTATGTAGTCATATTATGAACTTAGGAACCTCTGGTGCATCATAAGCCTTTTTTACCTACTTCCCTCTGAGATGGAAGACCTTTTAAAGCTACCTGAACCTAATGATTACAGCACATTCAAGACCCAACTTCCTTGTCCAGTCAAAGAAAGATTTGAAATCTATTTTAGAGGAATCTCAAACAAGCTGGGTAGCAGGGAATCTTTGGACTAGAATCAAGAAACAGCAGCTATTACCAAGGCTCTCAGAACAAGACTCACTGAATAAAATGCTAGTTAAAGTCTGAGCTTCCTTGGGAATACCATGGTTGTGTTTAGTACACAGAAAGTGTTTACTAGTTCTCTTAATGAACACAGTGAAAGTAGTTTCTAGAGGCCACCACACTTCTGGTGTCTGCCCTTGGATCTAACCACTGACTACCTCACTCATTCTAACTTTGACCTTGCATTGTCCACTGGACCCAGTTTTCCTGTTGAATGATACTCAAAGGTCCATGTGCTCAAGGGTTGGTCCACAAAGCGATGTTAATGGAAGGTGGTGGAATCTTTGATAGATGGGGCCTAGTGGGTGATCTCTAGGCCACCAGGAGCAGACCTGCAAGGCGGGCGGGGGGGGGGGTTATGGGAGGCCAGCTTGCCCCTCTTGCTCTGCTCCTTGCCTGATGAGGTCAGCAACTTGCTTATCATATACCCTCAACATGATGAGCAGCCCAAAGAGACAGATCTTGGACCAAAACTTCTGGAACCATGAGTGGAAAATCAGGTTGTTGTTGGATTTTTTCCCCCTCATTATAGGCTAATCGCCTTGAGTGTTTCATCATAGCAATGGAAAACCGAATGATAAACCTCCCTTGCTATATTTTCATCCTTTCTGGGAATGTTCCAGAAAATAACTGCATTCATCAGAGTTATGCTTCAGTCAGTCTTGCATATTGAAATGTTCAGGAGTGGCCCTCAAGATTGCTAGCCTGATCATCAGCTTCGTTAGATTAAGATACCCCTAGGTGATTAGTGGATGCACATCTCATATACATATAAGAGCATCTCTGGAAGTGAGTAAAGAGGGCTCTGACTTGGATTAATTTCTTGATATGGCAGCATTATTGGGAGGTGGTGGGAGGTAAAACTTGGGGTTAGTTGGAGAAAGTAGATCACTGAGGGCTTCTCCTTGAGGTCTATATTTTATCCTTGGTTCCTCTTGTTTCCTCTTTTCTGCCACCTCCCACCCCTGAGAAGACAAGAAGAACTTCTACTGCCTATTCCTGTCTTCACAATGTTTTGTCTTCGGTACTGAAAGGCAAGTGACAGAACCTGAATCCTCTAAAATAATGTGCAAGATAACTCTTTCTCTCCAAACTGTGTCATGTCAGGTCTTTGCAAAAGCAAAGAGGAAGGTTAACTACTACATCCCTCTAAGGCAGACCGCAGCAATTAGGCTGACATCAGCAACTTTGGATATGAACGGAAGACTCTTATGAAATGAATTCAAACCAATAGTAAAATATGTGGTTAATTTCAAGAGTCTACCTCCACTCAAAGCAAGTCAGTAGACTTTAGGAAGTTGCCCCCTCCTTAAGTTAAAGATTTAGTAAATATCCATCAAATGCCCTGATCCCTGGAGGTTATTAGTGAGGGGTTTTGCTGCCAGGCATCAGTTGGGGTGTGGGAGACTCTAGATCAATGTGTCACTCTGCAAACTTGCTGCAAGGAAAGAACATCTTCCATTTTCTCTGAGTCATCACTGTGCCTTCCTGGATGCAGAGCTTTTGTTATTGACACATGTACCTACAAGAGACTTTGAGGAAAAGTCAATTTGATGACACCACAGACATGTTGGTACCCAGAGTTCAAGGAGAAAATGGGAATTTATTCACATAAGCTGAGATCTACCTAAGGGCTTGTTGACTTGAGTTTTGAACACAACCTTCACCTGACCTCTTGCTTCCTCTAACTATGAGGCTGCCTCTTTCCTCCACATCCTAAGTCTTAGAGAAGAGCATGTGTCCTTTTCTTCCTTGGGAAGACTTATATCTTGCTTTCTTTAAATTTCACTTCTGCCCTTGTGCTTTGCAAAATTTCTCTTATAATTGAGAGGTACCTGTTAAGTTACTTACAGTCTGGGATGGTACTTTGCACACAGTAGGGGTTAAATTAGAGTTTTAATGCAGCAATTGTATTGTTGATTCACCCATGACCTCCCAGTCAGTATGGTTTTGATTTACTGCCTTTCTGCCTCTCTCCCTTGCTTCCTAGGAATTGTCTTAGCCTCACTGGGATGTGGAGTCCAGTGAATACAACAGTATGAAGCTCAATGACATTTGAAACACTCGAGCCAGCCCTAAAAATATGTGTGTAACTTCATTGAAATGATTTAAATCTTTCAAATCCCATTTCTGACTGACTAAGTCTCCCACCTGACAAGATGGGGTGAGGATCAAATGGAGTTACCTTAGAATACTTTGTAAAAGTACACACATATATGTATATATACATACTCTGACTATACAACAACTCTACATGTGTTTTAGGTTTCATTAACACTTTTACACAGAGTATATCTCATCTCATTGTGGGGAGAATGACACTAATACTGCTTGTTAATGAATGAATCTAGCCCAGCAAAGAGCTGAAGGTGATCACCTATATAAGTAATCTGCAAAGTTTTTTGTCTTTTTTTTTAGTTGGGGGTTATGCTTGTATAATATATGCATATTTATCTTCTAAAGTATACAAATAGTATTAATTCAATAATAAAATGGTTAATAATGATTATTTAAGACTTAAAATGAAAGTTCTAATTGTTTCTTCTTCTGCTTCAGTGGATGGTATGTGGCCTCCGTTGCCGTCATTGTAAGCACTTGGTGACTATGTCACTAGGCTGTCAGTTTCTACTTATTCTTTAAGGTTAAAGTCATGAGACTTTGCCAGTAAAGTTCTCCTGCATCTTCTTTGGCTCTTATAGCTTTTAAGTCACATGGATCCTACTGCCAGGACTAGATTAGCATGCAACATTTGCCACATGTAGTACTTCATCATATCCTATATTTCTCCACCTTGTCCACAGGCTCCTTTGGGAAACTGACTAATGTCTTATATTTGCTTAGCCACAGCAATATTGGTTACCTGGAGGGGGAATCTAATAAGTTCTGAGAATCTCTGCTAGTCATGAATATCGCAATTCATTCATTAACTCAACAAGAATCACACAATGTTGGGCAAGAGTTCAAGAGGCCGAGCATCAAATAATGACAGGGCCAGTAAATGTCACTTTTATAAAGCTGACATCCAAGAGAGGGGATGGCAGAAAACAAGCAAATGATGGGTTAAGATAATTTAAAGTGATAAGTAATAAGCCAATGGAGACAGTAGAGATGTAGACAGGGCAGAGTTGAGGCCTGGGTACCATTAGGGAAGGGTGATGATGCTCTCTGTCCTGTGAGACGGAAGACTTGCAATGCCTAAGCCGATCCTCTGGAGACAGACACATCATGGACATGTCCCTTTCTAGGAACTAATCTCAGCTATTATCTTACATGTATGAGCTCTGTGCTCAGCACTATAGTTATTAAGGTCATCTGAAACTACTTCTTCCTAGAGAGGATTACACATTTTGAAAGGCTAGCCAGGAATGTATAAGATAGTATAACATCAGCTAGGCTAATATTGATGGACAAAATCAACTGACAACTAATGATCATTGTCTTGACATGTTACACATGCATTTCTCACATACATAGTAACTCAGTAGAGGAGTTTGCTGTTAGCAGAAAACTTGGTGTGTGTGTGTGTGTGTGTGTGTGTGTGTGTGTGTGTGAGCATAGTCATCTGTGTATTGTATATACATATATATTAGTGTATATATGTATGTGTGTACATATTCATGTGTATATTGTATATGTGTATGTATCTCTGTGTGTGTATGTTTGTATGTGTGTGTGTGTGCAGGTAGAGGCCAGAAGTTGACATTAGGTGTCTTCCTCAACCATTTTTGAGGACCAGACATAGGGAAAGAAAGTGAAAGGTCCCACATAGGCAGACTTAATGGTCTTGAAATGAAAGAGGAGATATGCATGTAGCAGAGTCAAGAAGCTGTATCTCATTGAAAAAGGTGTCTGGGAAAAGTCATCTCACAATGGTCCTGGAACACCATGAGAAGTTTCCTGAAATCATGGCTGATTCTTCCAGAGTCTTTTTCTCCAGAATGGCTTTTTCTTATATCTGAAAAAAAATCACCAGTTGTTGATCACCACAGAGCCTGGAAAATGCGTGTATGATGAAACGTGCCTTTGAGCAAGTTCTTCTGCAGCTCTTATTTCCTCCCCTATATTTGACTTTCCTACAGTTAATTCCACACATTCTCCTTGTCCCCACACACTGGCTCATTTCCACAAATGTAAAGAATAGATCAAGCTCCTGTGCTGAATTACAAATGCAGTACATCAGTGCGAAACTTCTGCAGAGAGTAGAAATTCACAGCATACACTTTCCAGTTCATTAAACTCAGTGCCACAAAATAACCTGGAGCACCACCTTTCCTTCAGATAAGGAAATGGTTGGCTACACTAGCTGTTAGAGTGACGAACGGAGAGATGTATAAATGTAGTCAGTCATGAATTCTTTGCCTTTAAGGTGGTGATATGATAATCTTCATTGCTCTATTGTTATATGTAATTTAAAAAACCAGACTCGGTTACTTTGACGTGGCAACACACATAATCCTTTGCTGGCTGCTTGCTTTAATTGGGGGATGCGTGAGATGGTGATTAGTGGCTGGAGAAACCACAGTGCTTTGACTTGTGTCTATTCTGCCTTCTTTGCTCTCAGTGGCCTTGGCTCGTGCATCCTGGCCGCTGCTTACACTTCATGGAGGCTCTGGAAATACAGTAGGATTCTGCAAGCTAACGATTATCTGTGAAATGGAAAGCTGTTGGTATCTCGGGTTGAGTGGGAAACTAAGAAGATTTAGGCCAAATGATGCACAAAACTCGGTGGCTCTCTTTCACTTGGTTGGCGCGAGTGTGGTTTGTGACATGGGTTAGAAACGGGAGTGACAGTGACTGAACTCTGAGGAGTGTGTGGGTCAGGGTGCGTTTGACATCAGGTTTGCCACGGGAAGGAAAGCAGATGGAGAGATAAATGAAGCTAAGCATGGGGTGGAGAGATGAGGGGAAATGGTCAAGCATAGAAGTCCCAAAACAAGCTGGAATCGCTTCTAATTTCATCTGATCATGATAATTAAGAATAGACCCTTCTGGGGCTGCAGAGATGCTTTAGTGTCTAAGAGTGCGTGCTGCTCCCCCCTGGGGATCTGAGTTCAGTTCTCACCACCCATGTTAAGCAACTCACAATTTCCTGTCACTCCAGCTCCAAGAGATCCTGTGTCTTCTTGCCTCTGCATGAAACTGTACAACCAATACACATGGTACATGTATGCATACAAACAAATCATCTAGAAGAAGGATTATTCTGATAGTTGATTACTATCTGGAATATGTAAAAGCTCAAGAATTAAAATTATATATATATATATATATATATATATATATATATATATATATATATATATATATATAAAATCCAGTAAACAACTAGGAAATGAATTGAACAGTTTTCAAATGATGATGCATACATGGTCAATAAATAAATGAAGAAAATGTTCAACATCTTTAGCTGTCAGGGAAATGCAAATAAAAATGCACTGAGAATGTCTCCTGGCATAGAGTCTGACTGAGTATTGTTAGGAAAACAAACAATACCATGCCTGGGAAAAGAACTATCAAAGTCCTTCCTGGCTCTAAAGCTTGTGAGTCACAGCAGAGCATGGGAAGAATCCTCAGGGTGCAGTAGTGTCAGTCACACCATCTCAGTGAACAATTTCTGTCTAAATGGACTCAAGACCTATGCCATAGAAGGCAATTCATTCTGGGTACTGTATGCCTAGTCAGTCACCCATGGCTGGTGAGCTCAGAGATCCTAGAGGAGAACCTATTACCGCCATGTCCTCAAACCAGTATAATTTCTAACTACATATTTCTAAGTATTTATCCTTAGGCCCACAAATAAATGCAACTCTAACCCCTCATCAAAGCCATTTCTTTTTGCACCAGATGGGGGCCATCATAGAACCCCACAGATAGTCAAAATACAGATAAGCAACTGACAGTGGGCATCTCACGCTAACTGAGGCATCTATAGCACAACAAAGGCCCTGGAAAGATTGCCCAGGAGTGGGCAGAAAGATTGTAAAATCCAGAGGACCAAGATATCTTCTGGGAGATTGTGTCTTCTATACATGACAGAGAAGTTACATCCATGAAATTATAACAAATGATTGTCCAATAAAGACATGGACAATGATAACACAAAAATGGCATCCAAACATGGATAGAGGAGAACATCACAAGATCCCACACCTAGAGAAAGGGCTATAGGCAATTAGTGGCTAATGAGAGAGGGAAAAATGGTCTTCTCAGGAATGAGCTCCTTTATAGATTATCCAGTCCAGGTGGTCAGCCCTAAACACATACAGGGATCACTAAATGGAATCACATGTTATATTTATATATGCATAATTATATATACATATACATATATACATATATACATATATACATATATACATATATACATATATACATATATACATATATACATATATACATATATACATATATACATATATACATATATACATATATACATATATACATATATACATATATACATATATACATATATACATATATACATATATACATATATACATATATACATATATACATATATATATTTGTGTGTCTGTGTGTATGTGTTAGCGGTTATAAGTTTGAGAGGGAGTGGGGGACTTGGGAGAAGGGCAGAGGGTAGAAAGCGAGGTGAAAATTATGTAAACACAGGGCTCACGCCTGGAGTTCTTCAAAGAAGGACAATGATGCCAGCTAGTTATGCAGGAAAAAGAAAAAGTAACTAAAAATAGAACAACCATATGACCCACTCTTTGGAATATCTCCAGAAGAATCTTAAGTTAGCTTACTACAGGAATACTCGGATATCCACTTTTCCTATACTGCCATTTACAATAGCCAGGTAGGGAACTGTCCTAGGTGCTGCCATTTATAATAGCCACGTACAGAACCGTCCTTGGTGCCTGCCAATGGATGAATAAAGAAAATGGGGGATACATACAGGAAACGAAGAATAAAGAAAACAGAGGATACATACAGGGAATGGAGATCTATTCAGCCATAAAAAAGAACAAGCTTTGGGAATGGTGAGATGGCTCAGTGGTTAAGAGCACTGGCTGCTCTTCAGAGGATCTGGTTCAATTCCCAGTACCTACGTGGTGGCTTACAACCATCAGTAACTCCAGTTCCAAAGTATCCAATCCCCAGTTCTGGCTTCTGTTGACATCAGACAAGCAGGTGGCATATGTGCAGGCAAAACCGCCATAGCCATCGACTTATTAAAGACTATAATTATGTCATTTGAAGAAAACGGATGGCTCTAATAAGCTTGACTGAAATACAAATATCTTAGGTTTTCTTTCATATGTGGAACCTAGATTACTCTCTCTCTCTCTCTCTCTCTCTCTCTCTCTCTCTCTCTTTCTCTCTCTCTCTGTGTGTGTGTGTGTATGTGTGTCAAGGGAGCAGTGAGAGGATAAACAAGAGTGATCAGTAATAATTGAAGAAGGCCCAAATGCACCATGTACTTGGACGACAACATCCTGGAACTCATAACTTTGTTACATTCTGCTATAAAAAGTTTTTAAAGTATATGTGATCAGAAAAGAATCAATCCTTCTTCAATTCTTTCTTTGAAGCTTTTCAAAGCTCATGGAATGTAACCTTCTCTGTGATGCTCTCCTCTTCGGTAGAAGCTGTGAAGGGTAACGGGTAGAGATTTCATTCCTTGTCACTTTCTGGAGAGTTCAAGAGAAAATTATTTACTGTTATTCACTAACGTTCAGTTAATGTAATAAAATATTTGTTTATAGCCAAGCTGCCTAATTTCATTAATTATTCATTGTGTAAACCTCTGTTTTGTATCTTCTCTGTGTCAGGCCCTGGTATATAAAAATGAAGGAATACAAAAATCTTGGCATCAAGGGCTTTATGATCTGATGGGAACAGACAGAGAGGCAAATGAACAAGCAGGCGTAATTCAACTCTTTTGAAGCTCAAGTCATGTGACTAAGAAAATCCATTTGTTTCTTATCCTTCCGTGATCCCACTGATACAACAAAGATATATAAAAATGAGAATAAGCCCTTGATAAGATTTGAAATTCAAGAAGTGCAGGACCACGTATACCACTGGGAGGTGAGAAAACTAACAAGCAAAATCTCTCCGCATCTCGCCAGCTTCTTCCTGCTGGCTCTATTAGAGGCCACCATTAAAAGACTGATACACTGAGGACTTTGGGGGAGACACAGAGAAAATGGTATCAGGTAGAAAAGGGATTCTACAACCTGTATATTTGAAAGTGGGTACCATTCAATGCAGATTTTCCTAGTAAGTAAAGAAAGAAGTCCCAAACTGGAGACTTGAGACCCGAAAAGTTGAAATAAGTTGAAATAAAGCCCCTTGATGATTATTAAAGGTCTGGTGGAACTCCATGCTTCAGTCTCTGCTGAGGTCACATTTGCTGCAGTCTGTAGACTCAGGAAAAGTGTGTAAAAACAAATGGTGCAAGTGATTTGTGGGAAATTCCATCCTGGATGTTGATTCTGCGGAAGGCAGTGGGATGGTAAGAGACAGGACTTCTCAGCCTCAAGGAAAAACTCCCTGCTTGCCAGTCACTCAAGCTGAGGTGTCTCCTGGGGTGGGGAGCAAGTCTTTTACTACTGAGGGATAAAACTAGTTGGCTGTTGAGATAGAGAAGAAAAGTCTTCCTAGATAGTCCCAGTGTCTTCTTCATGATATCAAATAGGGGAGAAGTAAGGAAAAGCACTAAACATTTTAGCAATTATAAGGTATTTGAAATGAATGAAGGGTTGATAAACAGTGCTGGGGCCTGTGTATAAAATGGTGAACACTGAAAAGTGTGGTTTTCGAAGTTTGTGAAAAAAAAAATAACAGAAAATTCTATAAGCTAAAGGAGGAAAAAAAAAGTCCCTTACAAATAGCAAGAAGCAGAAAAGAGCCTAAGTTTGTAGGATCTCCTGAATGAGAGAAAATTTTAAATGTATCTTTCTAACCTCTGGCTTATTTCTCTTTAGAGCAGTGGTTCTTATCCTTCCTAATGCTGTAGCCCTTTAATACAGTTCCTCATGCTGTGGTGACCTCCAACCACAAAATAATTTCCATTGATACTTCATAACTGTAGTTTAGCTGCTGTTATGAACCATAATGTGATATCTGTGTTTTCCAATGGTCTTAGGTGACCCTTATATAAGGGTTGTTGGGCCACAAAGGTGTCACAACCTACAGGTGGAGAGCCAATATATTAAAGGATCATCTCAGTTCTATTTTGTTTTTGACTGTGGTTTTTAAAGATATTTATATGTACACGTGTGTGCTCATTCACATACACACATATGCATGGACTTGTGTACACGTACACACACATCACTCAAGCAATCTAACTTTGTCAACTTGACTCAGCCTAGGCTTATCTGAGAAGAGACTCTCAGTGAGGGATTATCTCAATCAGAGTGACCTGTGGGTAAATCTGTAGGCAGGCATCTTGATAGCCAATTGATATATGTTGGCCCAGCACGTCATGGGGAGCATCTCTAAGCAGGTGGTTCTGAGTTACACAAGAAAGCCAGCTAAGCATGAGTGAGCAGACGAGCCAGCAAGCAGTGTCTCACTATGGTTTCTGCTTGAGTTCCTACTTGAGTTTCTGCCCTGACACCCCTGATTGTTGGCCTCTGACCTGTCATCAGCTGAGACAAACCCAATCTTTTCCTCGGATGCCTTTGGCCTTTGGTTAGAGTACTTTGTTACAGCAATAGGAAGGAAACTAATACTTGGAGAATATAGACGTATACATTATTATTGTATGTTTATAATTTAAAATACATTCATACTGTAATTCAAATATATAATTATATATTCATAATTCAAATAGAAATGAGACTATTTAGCTCAAGGAAGAGAACGAGGACGTGTAGGGGAGAGGATAATAAGAGAAGTGATGGGTGAACAAAATATATAATACACATAAGGCAGTGACATAATAAAATACCATTGGTTATAGCGTGGATATATCCTCATAATGAAAAACAAATGCTAACAGACGGGGCTCAAAAATCCAAGACTCAAACTGATAGAGAAAGTGAAAATAGGAGATGCGGCAAATGCACAGCGCTAGCATCACGTGACATAGGCTGCCTGGCAGAACGTACTAAACGAGCCAAGTGTCCTACTTTTAATGACAAGAAATCCGGTTCCACGAAGCAGCTACAAGTCGGAGCTTTTACACTTATGAGAAACAGCTATGGAACTTGAAAAACAAAGCCTTTTGGAAATAAAGGGAAAATATCGAAAGGTAAACGTTGCCCATGTCTGCCTCAGAGATGCACGGAGCGAATAAAACCAAAATAAACGAAAGAGTTTTAGGATACGGATACAGGAAGTTTCAGTGCAGAAGATGCCAATAACTTTTTATATTAAAGGCCCTGTGGAGCCAGACATATAATTTACGATAAAGAAACCACATGTTTTAATTTAGTCCCCCCCCCCCCCTTCCACTGTGAGACCCTTTCTGGAATAATCGTCTCGATGCTCTCAGGGGATGGCAGCACAATGCTTCTCCCGGCACATCCCCGCTCCTGTGAGCAGGTGGCGTTTCCTTTGTGCTGTGTGTGCTTGGGAAGTTATCCTCTGCTGCATCACAGAATACCCTGACTGTACTTTGACTTGTGATACTTCCTGGTGATGAAGATGGTATCGATGCTTACTCTCAGCCAGTGGAGAGACTGATGAGATACTCAGACTTGAAAAGGACAACGTTCTGGCATCTCAGAAAGTGAACGCAAGCGGCGAGCAAAGACGCGGAACAGTCCTCGGGAAGGGAGTAAAGATAGAAATAGAGGGAATGATAAGCCTGGAGTAAGTTACCCAGGAAAGAAATAGGGCAAGATCGTGAATGAAGTGGAGTCATTTTCATTCATTTTTCAAGGCGACAGAGGCATTAGCGGGATCAGAAAACGGTAAAATTGAGATTAATTGACAAGATACAGCCTGTAGTGTTTCTGTGTGTACTTCAGGTCCAGGTAAACATCCAGTACAGACTAGATCCCTTAACAAACTGACAGTTTGTGATGTGGGAAACCAACAAGTTGGGGAAGACAGCTGTACCTCATCTATAGCTAGAAGTGTCCTCTGCAAAGCTGGGCTCACCCGACTTCTGCTTTTCTTTACCACTCTGTAGTCAGACCATGAATGGAATCTACTGGATCCTCTTTTCAATGCCGACCTAACCCCTGCGACTGGGAGCAACTTCAGCTGAAGTCACACTGGCCAGGCCACCATCTTGTCTGACCTTGTAGCCACCTAGCCTGTGTCTGCGTGTTCCCGTGCTATGGTGCTATGATGGCTACAGGACAGGCTCCACAGCGGTGTGTGTCTGCCTCTTCCAAGATCTCTAGGCTCTTTGAGTCTTCCCCACTAGCTCCAGGCCTTTCTGTGAAGAGTCTCAGCTTGGACCAATGCTCCTGCAGGTGGCGTGCCATCCCTCTCTCCTTCCCCTCTTCCTCTCTCTCAAGCTCCTTGCCTGCCTCCCTCCCTCCCTCCCTCCCTCCCTCCCTCTTTCCTTCCTGCTTCCTCCAGATTACTTGCTTCACCGATCCCTCACCCTGTTTGAAAGTTCCAGCCCAATCCAGAACTTGTCATTTCTGTCCGTGCTGAAATTCTCTCAGGGTCATCGTCTCTAGCACAGGACATACTTTGTTTTCCTTTCTTTCCATCCCTCCCGGAAGTAGAAGCTTCCTTTTGCTCTGACTCGTTTATGGCTACAAATCCTTAAAAGAGTTCCTGAGACGTAGTAAATGAGTGCAAAGGAAAAAAATCCTTTAAAACTAAATATTTATGAAAAGTGTGCATTCCCAATTGCTCTAAATGATATTTTTAAAATCAACAGAATTGTTTTTATTCCCCCTCTCATTTGGCAGAAAAATCACACATTATATAATTAGATGGTGGCATTTGTCTTGCTGCTCAGGATTCTAATTAGTGGCTTACATTCACATTAGATAAGACCCAAAGGGTTGACACTGACTACTAAAAATAGGGTTATATTTTCATAGTGTCTTTCAAGAATTCTGACTTTTACAGTTTACACACTTGTGCCGATATAAAGTCAGAAAGTTAAACTGGATTGAATTAATTTAGCAAGAAAACCCAGGGTTGCCTAAGAGCCAAGGGAGTCTGACCTTTTGATGGTATAAGGTTGTCATGGGCAATGTCCTTGCAAGCCACTTCTAATAATGCCTTCCAACAAAAGCTTCCCCACAGCGGTGGAGTCTTCCCATGTCTGTCAGTCACCAGTCTTGCTTCTTGCCATCAGTTAGGTTCCATTACACTTCCTAGTCTCAACTCTAGTGTTTCCCCACTTCCAGCAGACCTGGCTCAGAGTTAGCGCTCTCTCTCTCTCTCTCTCTCTCTCTCTCTCTCTCTTCCCTTCTTCCCCCACATGCCCTACATCAGAGCATGTAAGCTGTCCTCAGTCTTTCTGAGTCTCTTCCCAAAGTGGATATAAATGACTAAGAAGGCAGAAGTCAGTTGGTATTGTTTCTGGAATAGATACAGGTGTCTGGCACACAGTCTACCACAGTTCATGATCAAGAACAAAACGAAACCCAACAACCAACCAAACAAAGCAAGCCTGAAGTAATTAAATATGCTAATTAATTGATGTCTCCCTGTGATGGTTGTGACTGGGTGGTGGGGAGCTGGGTTTATCAAGACAATAGGAATAAAGAAATAGAGACCCTAAAATATTAAGTAACAAACTGTTTAAAAATTTAAAAGTGGTATTTTGAAAATACCTTTTCTGCTACAGGGATCGGAATAATATGTCTTCCCTTCCTTGCCCTTTAACACACAGAACCAGTTCCTAAGGGAATTTATTGTAAAAAAAAAAAGAATTTTTTTTGATATGTAAGCTGTTGGCCTTATGTGTTTAGATATAAAATAGAATTACAGTCTCTCATTTTAGTGTTCTTGCCTATCCATCCTGCCTGCTGCTAATATAAGAGATAGTATCAGGTGTTCTAAGGCTTTGATTTCACCTACAGATATCCTCCCTGAATGTCTGTAGGGTGTTTTCTTCTTTCCCTTTTAGCTTTATGCTTCAGTTAGCAGTGGCTTAAATGCACTCTTATACAAAGGCAGGGGGAGGTGGGTAGTGGTAAGAATTCAAAGAAATGTCTCCCCGGAGTGCAATTGATTCTCGGTGGTTTGTTATTAAATCTTTAAATAATTAAATACATGTGAAAACATTACTCGACATTAAAGAGCCAACCATATGTTGAAAAGGGAGGTGGGAGGAGGGGCAGGTGTGGAGAGAGGGCTATAGAATAAACATGGCCTTCTTTAACCTTGCTCTGTGGTATCTGTGCTGATCATTGAGATGCAAGTCCTGCCCTCCAGACCTTCAGCTGTAGGTGGGCTGGGCTTTGGGCAGGAGGGAAGGTCTTTGTCTGAAGGCAGGGAGTCAGGGGAAAAGAGGAGTGGGTCATCGAAGAATCCTCAAACAAACTGCTCTTTTTCAGACAACCTAGGCTGTTCTTAAGGTAACCTACCTGCCTCCTTGCAGAGCTGGAGACCTGAATTATAAAGCAACACCAACAGTGATCAGAATACTGAGGGCGGTGGTGACTCCTGGGTGTGTGCTCAGTAAAGACTGGCAGGGAAACCGAAGTCAAGGACGATAAAGTCAGGACCTCAGACATAGAAACGCATTGTGAGTGGCAGAAAGTGGCTGTGCTAAAGGTCTAACTGGTTACCCCCAGCTTAGAACGCCCTGTCTTCCCCACCCCCACCCCCAATCTCAAAATGTGGCCTTGTAAGGAATGAATGGTGTCTCAGTCATAATTAGTCCTTAGATAAGATGAGGTCATCCTGGAATACAGTGTGGCTGGCCCTTGTCCTGTGTGGCTATGTCCTTAATGCAAAAGGAGAGACTGGCTGCTGTTTCTATAAGCCAGGAAATGTCAAATATTCCAAGGAAGGCACTGGAAACTAAAAGAGAAATATAGAACAGATTCTTCCCACAGATCTCAGAAGGGGCCATGTTGGCACCTTGATCCCAGACTACTACTTATTATTATTATAATTATTATTATTAATCATTTTATTCATTTATATTTCAAATGTTATTCCCCTTCCTGGTTACCCCTCTACAAACCCCTCATTCGATCCCCTCTCTCCCCCCTCCCCTTTGCCTCTATGAGGGTGCTCCTCCACCCACCCACTCCCCTACTCCTGCCTCACTGCCCTAGCATCCCACTATACTGGGGCATCGAGCCTCCACAGGACCAAGAGCCTCCCCTCCCATTGAGGTCAGATAATGCCATCCTCTGCTATATATATAGCTGGAACCATGGGTCCCTCCATATGTACTCTTTGGTTGGTGGTTTAGTCCCTGGGAGCTCTAGGTGGTCCAGTTAGTTAATATTGTTGTTCTTATGGGGTTGCAATCCCCTTCAGCTCCTTCAGTCATTCCCCAACTCTTTCATTGTGGTTCCCTGGGTACAGTCCTATGGTTGGCTCTGAGAATCTGCATCTGTATTGGTCAGGTGCTGGTAGAACCTCTCAGGGAACAGCCATGGCTGGCTCCTGTCAGCAAGTGCTGATCCCAGACTTTTTTTTAGCTTCATGGACCTTGAGACAATAGTGGTGTGTCTATAAAAAGGTAAAGATATCGGAGATATGTTCTATAGAGGCGTGGTGAGGTATGGGGGGGGGGGGGATGTCTCAGCGGGCCCAAGGCATCCCTTTCCCCTGAGAGACCAGCCTCACAATGGTATAGTATAGAATAGAGTTTATTCAGGGCATGGGGGGAGTAGTTAAGAGGGTAGTAGAGGCAGAGAGAGAGAGAGAGAGAGAGAGAGAGAGGCCTGCCAAGAACACATGGAGAAAGGGGGAAGGAAATGGGCAAGGGAGAGTGAAGGGACAACTAGGACAGCCTAGTGCTATAGGAAGGAAGGAACTAAAATTCTACAAATAGGCGAAAGAAAGAGTTTATACAGAGGGCCTAGACACCCTCTTTCACCTCACCATCATCTAAGGAACAGAGCAGAGGTGAATGAAGCTCAGGAAATACAAACAAAAGACACACAGGCTGCGAAACCCCACACACCACGTGGGCGGACACTTTCTTAGGATCTTTGATCTCCTGAGCATAGTTCGATCCTTGAATCACTGCTCCCTTTCTTCATGCGATGTCTGTTTCTCTTCCATGCCTAACTAAAAAGGTAGAACATTTTCTCTTTTCCTGGGGGCTTTTGGGATTTTTACTTAGCCTGTATTGTACTTTCCCTTAAACTCTAATAAAACTGGCCCCTAGGTTCCTTTTGAGGCCATTTTGAAATTCTTTTTATTTTTATTTGTTTGTTTGTTTGTTTGAGACAGGGTTTCTCTGTATAGCCCTGGCTGTCCTGGAGCTCACTTTGTAGACCAGCTGGCCTCGAACTCAGACTAAATATCGCCTGCCTCTGCCTCCCGAGTGCTGGGATTAAAGGCGTGCGCCACCAGCCTGGCTTGAAATTCTTTTTATTAATGAGGCTAGGAACACGAAAGGGAACCTTCAGTCCAGTTTTCAACATGTGTTTGCCGAATGAGCAAAGGAACGTAACTCAACAATTCCTCTAATTTGGAGACGGCCTTGCCTTATGTTTAGCAGGTGGCATTTCAAGGCATCTTCACATACATCAATCAGTACAACTCTTAAAACACTTAGGAGATCTGTGGGTCCAGGTTGTATTGTTAAATGTAAGGTGTTACCAGACTTGAAAATAATGCTTGCTATTTACTATAAAACCATGCAATACCCTCGTAAGTTCTGACAAACCTCAGAGTGATGGCTTTTTGCTTTGTGTCAGCTTGTTAGGAGATGAATTGACATATGGGTTCACAACAGTAACATACTTGGAGGATCTGGTCTGAGACGAGTGTCAAGCAGAGTTCCTCAGGATTGAGTGTAGGCTTCCATTTTTGCTGACAGTGCTGGAGAGCAAGTACCTGGGGGCTGTTAGACATGGCTGCTCTCAGAAATCTATGTGACTAAATATCGTTAAGCATGCCAACCCTCAGGGAATCATTCCAATTCTTTCAGTATTATATTTCTCTTTACTTGATAATACCTTTTTATATTAATGTATTATATTTATACACATGGTTACATAAAGTCCTGCTCATGAAAGTTTGTCACATTCTTTACGTATGTTCCCCTTGTACCCCATACAGTAGTATTTGGAAAGAAATGAAAAGTTGACTGTTATTCTAAAAGGTGACAGAGATAAAGTAAGAATTTTTAAAAATTCCTTTTAGGGAACTTCTGAGGAGCAACAGTGAAGAGGGGTTCATGATACAACCACAAAGTCATGCTGATAATATAGGGGCAACTGGGCAAGCAGAAGGGACAGGTAGCCCACTGAGGAGAAAGGATGCTGTAGTTTCCGTTATCCAGTGGGTGCAGTCCCTGCCTGCATTCTCTCAGTGGTAAAGTGTAGAAATGGATCTGCCAGGAGGAACTGGACACAGGAGGAATAGGAGCCCCGCCAAAGCCTTGCATTGGGCCCCAGTGGAGGCATGTGATGTATTTTCTCCCATGGCTTGTGCATTTGTCATGTGAGCTTACAACGGGTTCTTCTCTAACAACTTTGTTTCTCAAATTAGTCAGCAGTCATGCACTGAGCATGCACAGAAGATCCTAGGATTTGAGGTAAATTCACCTGTGTTTGAATCTCACCCCCAGGAAGTGTTTGGGGCAAATTCATAGTGTTTGAATTGTATACCTTGCCCCTTGGGAAGCTCATGATTGCTCATGAAATGTGACTTTTCCAAACAGTCAACCAACATAGCAAACGTGCAATCCTCCTGCCTCAGCCTCTTGGGTGCTGAGATTATAGGCATGTACCACCATATCTGGCCTTTCAGGATGTTTTTTTTTCTCCAAGCCCCATGGAGAAGCTCTGAGTTTCTTGGTACTGTTCAGCATCTGATGCAGCCCCTGTACATTTGGATGGTAAGGGGATATTCACTCTGTATGCTCTTACCAGTCGGTGTCCATTGAGCATCGCAGACCTTGTTGGTCGGGGTCCCTCAGGGTTTACCTGGCCTGTATTCCCTGCTTGTTGCCCATAGCCCTACCTTTAGTAAACCCAGGGGACCAGTTACCACATACCCAATTCCTTGAGATATAAGTGCTTGACAACCAGCCTAGGAGCTAAGAAACAGACCTGTCCAGCAGCCTGTGTACAGCCGAGAAATTTATTACTGTTTCCTGTCTTCTCTACAGGAAAAAAAAGAACTCTAGCCCATATTTTGACATTTTAGGAAGACTTACTGGAGTTCTGCCACATCAAATGAGCTGGTGCTATGACATGCTGACACTAATGTTCAACAAAGCACATTTATTGCAGAATTTAGAAGCCAGTCACATACCTCCAAGGCATTTTTTTATTACTATTATTCCTTCTTGGGCCTGCTTCCCTGAGGGTTTCAAGAAAAGAGACTGATAAGCTCTATTTCTGAAAATTCACCGGACACTGTATACCTCACCCATATCCTCTTAGCTCAGCTCACCAGCATGGCCGACGAGTCAGATATAGGTTTGCCATTCTTTTAGGAGCCTCCTTCGAAGGGCAATTCAAAGAACTCTACTTTCAGACTATAATATGGAGAGCACTCTGAAGAAAACAGAGTTTATCCTGAGAAATTCAACCACCCTCTACTGGCTTCTCCCTGCTTCAGTTTCCATAAGGCAGATTTTCCATTATAGAGAATGATCTGTTGTTGCTGAACGACCCAAAGTCAATCAATGTCGAGCATCTATTTCGTGTTCATCCCTGTGGAGGAATCGAGTTCAGTCCAGTTCAGTCCAATACTCTTTGCTGAGCACCAGTCATGTGTACAGGCAGTTGCTGCAGGGCACATATGAATGAACTTATTGCCTACAAGCAGACTGAGGATTTACATACAAATAACTACTGTACAAGGTCAGGGTCATAAGAAAGGCGTGAACTGAGTTCTGCAAGGCCAGCTTTTAAAGGAACTGCATCACCAAGTGTCTTCCTTGCCACCAGGGCTTACTGTTTCTTCATGAGTACTTCTTGACTGAGTGTATGAGCATTTCATTTGGGGGTGTACCAGCTGGTTTTCTGTGTCAACTTGACACAAGCTGGAGTTATCACAGAGAAAGGAGGGTCCCTTTAGGAAATGCCTCCATGAGATCCAGCTGTGGGGCATTTCCTCAATTAGTGATCATGGCGTGTGGGAGGAAGGACCATTGTGGGTGATGCTATCCCTGGGCTGGTAGTCTTGGGTTCTATAAGAAAGCAAGATGAGCAAGCCAGGAGAAGCAAGCCAGTAAGTAACATCCCTCCATGGCCTCTGCATCAGTTCCTGCTTCCTGCCCTGTGTGAGTTCCAGTCCTGACTTCCTTTGGTGATGAACAGCAGTGTGGAAAGTGTAAGCTGAATAAACCCTTTCCTCCCCAACTTGCTTCGAGGTCATGATGTTTGTGTAGGAATAGAAACCCTGACTAAGACGGGAATAGAAGTGAAAGATCAATGCTGCTCAGGCTCTGAGGTGACTTTGAGCTGACTCCTAATGGATGAGGTTTTATCAAGAGCTGGTGTAGGTAGTATGAGGGTGGTCTAGAAGAAGACAAAGCATTTGGTAAGTGATGGGTACCCAAAAGACTGTAGAATTAGAATGTCCTTGAGTGTTTGTGGTACACACATGCATGGGAATCATGAAAAGAATATCCAGTAACTCTTGTTGGGAACAAATTATGGTGACTCTGCACACCAGGTTTAGAATCTGAATTTATGTTAGCCACTAGAGAAACATTGGAGTATTATTTTTTCTGTCTTCTTTTTATAGTATTAGTTTTTATTTAATCTTGGAAGTGTTCATACACGTATACAATGTATCCTAATTATACTCCCTCCTTATCTCCCCCAACTCCCCCAGGACCACTCTCACATCTCTTTCTCAGCTTCATGTCCTCATTATATAATTTTCACTGATATATTTATTTTAACTCACTGGTTCAAATTAGTGCTGCCCATATGCACAGGCATGTGGGAATCAACTACTAGGGAATGGCCAACCTAAAAGTATGGCCACCAACCACATTCCTATAGAAAAGCGACTCTCTCAGGGTCCCGAGTTCCAGAAAACATCACACCTCTCCCCATCTTCTGCGTCTCTCGTTTTTCTGCCCCTTCTTCCATAGTGTTCCTTGAGCCTGAATGCTGGTACCATCATTGATGTAAATGACCTACCTATGGAGGGCTCAGTCCTTTACTTTCAGCACTTTGAATAGTAATACTTCTCTGCATTAACCGCCATCCACCGCAGTAAGAAACTAATCAAGATTTGTGGACACACAAATCTATAGATAGAAACACAGATCTCTACAAGGCAGTGAGAGGTTCTCTATTTGAGGGTCATGACCCCTTGGGGAAAGGGAATGTCAAATGACTCTTTCACAGGGTCACCTAAGACCATTGGAAAACACAAATATTTATATTACAATCCCAAGTAGTAGCAAAATCACCGTTTTGAAATAGCACTGAAATAGTTTTATCGTTGGGGATCACCACGGCATGAGAAATTGTGTTAGCGAATCAGAGCATTAGGAAGGTTGAGAACCACTGCCACAAGGAACATGACCATTTACAAAACAAAACAAAACAAAACAAAACAAAACAAAACAAAACAAAACAATAAAACAAAGCAAAACAAAACCCAAAATGAATAGGTTATCTCTTAGGGCCTATGAGTCCTCTAGACATGGACTTTTGAGCATGTTTATAGCTCCAGACATAAATCTCTCCCGAGGAACAGGCTTCAGAGAGAATCAAATCAGTTGTTGGTTACCTCCATAAAGAGTCCTGCCATTATTGTACCAGTGGTCCACCTTGCCAGCTGGTCATTGTTGATAAACATGCATGGCCCAGAGCTGGTAAGACAACTGCTGATGCTCATGCCTTTTCTACTTCTAGCAGGATGAAAGATGGACACCTGAGAGAATTCCCTCTTCAGTGCCAGAGTGATTTCTCTGTGTGAATGATGTGTATAGCATCTTTAGCAACTGGATTTCACCACCTGGCAACGATGGTAAAACAAAAGCAATGGGGTCTCTGAGGCCTGTGACCAATCATCCCAGGGAGGCAAGCTGTGACTGGCACTGAAATTCTCATTTAATAATTCATGTCTAATTAGCAGATAAATGGGTTGACCTGGGAAACAGAAATACGGAATGAAGCCATCCATCCAGGATCAAAACCACAACAGTCACATTCCCTCGCATATGAGAGATCCTAGGTTTTGCCTTGTGTGTTCAGCATGGAGCACAGGTGGAAACTGGGAGGCGGGCCTCTGGCAAAAGGATGCATTTAGGGAGAAGAGATAATGGAGTATAGGTGAAAGGAGAGTAGACAGGGATGGGTGATGTGGGGTGGATCTTGGTGACAGAAGGGTTCAAGCAGAAAGTGGAGTCATGAGGATGGGGGAATAGGGACAGGGAAAAGCTTATACAAAATGAAGTGTATATGTATGAAGAAGCTACTTGGAGCTTGTGATAGCAATCCAAACAAATAAATAAAATACAATAATAGGATAGGACATCTGTGATATGAAGTAACTGGGAAGAATACTGGAATGTAAATGTTCAAGTAGGGATAGGGACAGGAGTCCAAAAATGAAGACTACGGATATGTTAACCAAAACTAAGAGTACACGAAGACCTATGAAACCTCACTAATGTGTAAACTAATCAAAAATACAATTTATTAAGAAATTTGAATGGCATGCCCCACATTAGTAAACAATGTTTCTCCAAGAAGATTTGGGTTATTAAATATTTTTAGAAACATCTTGATTCTTAATGAAAGGAAAACTAATTTGGTAACTTTATTTAATATAAATAATAGTTTTATATAAATTTATATAAATATAAATATAGTTTTCACATGTAAATGCATGCCAAGATTTCTATACTCTACCCAACATTTAAAGAATCCAAACATCTATTATCTGTATTTATAGCAAATGTTTGAGGTAATGGCCAATTCACAGTTTATAAAATTTCAGGCTCAGTGTTTGGGGAGGAGCAGTGTAGAGAAAAAGACTGGGGGAATAGGACTTCCTACTCAAATGAGGTATCCGTGTGCAAGTGAGTCTTAGTCAGGGGAACGCCATGACCCCAAAGCAAACTGGGGAAGACCGGGTTTATCTGGTTTAGGCTGCTCGTCATCCAAGGACGTCAGGACTGGAACTCATGCTGGGCAGGGACCTGGAGGCAGGAGCTGATGCAGAGGCCATGGAGGGGTGCTGCTTACTGGCTTGCTCCCATGGCTTGCTAAGCCTGCTTTCTGCTCATCATCCAAGGACGTCAGGACTGGAACTCATGCTGGGCAGGGACCTGGAGGCAGGAGCTGATGCAGAGGCCATGGAGGGTGCTGCTTACTGGCTTGCTCCCATGGCTTGCTAAGCCTGCTTTCTTATAGAGCCCAGGATCACCAGCCCACGGATGGCACCACCCACAATGGCCTGGGGCCGCCCTCATCAATAAGTACTTTAAAAGATACCTTACAGCTGGATACTATGGAGGCGTTTTTCTCCAAGGAGGTTCCCATCTCTCTGATGACTCCAGCTTCCTGGCAAGGGATCGAGTGCATCAGCCATTAGTTTGCCTTTTCAGATTATTTGCTGTACACAGCACTTGAGTGGAGATCTTTTTTTATTATTTTTTTTACAAGCCTTTTGTTGAACTCCTCCCTGTCTGCCCTCCCACAGTTCCTCTTCCCATTCTCCTGCCCTCTGTGTCCAAGAGGATGCCACCCCCCCACACACACACACAGCCAGGCCTCCCAACTCCCTAGAGCCTCTAGTTTGAGTGGAAATTTTGTGTGACAATTCACATGTACTCAGACAAAGCATCTAGGAGGTGGTGATGAGGGTTTTGTAGCTACTGATTCTTTTCTAACAGGAGAGGCCTAAAATAAGCACAATACAAAAATGACTTAGCCTTATCTCCAGGGCAATTTAAGAACTGCAGAATTCGCAGCACTGCTATTCTGAAATCACAGCATAATTTTCTATACATAATAAAAGAAACATGAAATATGGCTAGAAAAATTGAAGGCTTCCAAGATTTACTAACTACTCGAATACTAGTCTAAGCAGTATGTTTGAAAGTCTACCACAGGGGAAACCATTTAAGTTGGTGGAGGGTCACACTTGAGATTTAAACTTTTTTATTTCTTCACATTTCCTTTAAAGGAGCAAGGATTCATTTTGGCACTATTGGCCAAGGAGTTTAGTTTTGAAAAAAGAAACTCAAATAATATAAAATATTAGAAGGGATAATGCACAGGCATGGAGAGAGCAGAATGATGTTATGTATAGCAATGGTAAAAATCACAGTGTGATGTCCTATGGTGGCTCCTGAGAACCAGCTACTTTGTTAAATGCATTGCATACCAGCTACCTGGTAAAATGCATTACATACCAGCTACTTTGTTAAAGACATTATATACCAGCTACTTTGTTAAATGTATTATATACCAGCTACTTTGTTAAATGCATTACATACCAGCTACTTGGTTAAATGTGTTACATACCAGCTACTTTGTTAAAGGCATTATGTATCAGCTACTTGGTTAAATGCATTGCATATGTAATTTCTTGTGCAACTGACTCCACTTTACAAAGGGGTCACTGTGGTTCAGGGACAATAGAGAGCAATCACACACTGGAACAAGTCCTGAGTGACCTGTAGTGACACACTTGAATCTAAATGCAAATTGGTGACCAGCTGAGTTATTTTCTCTAAAAGATTAATCAGTATTTGAACCTGAATACCTGCACTAGGAGTCAGTACTGTGACTTTATTCCCATTATTTTATATTATTTACCATTTATACATAAAATCAGCGAGACATAGGAATCTGGCTCAATGTTTCCCAAATCACACAGTTAAGAAACAGAAAAGCTGGCATTGTAACTGGGTCCCACAGATCGGCAGACTAAGGTGGCGTGGCAGCCATTAAATCCTGTGTAATCTCAAGCAGAAGACTTGAGTTTGCTCCCCAGCACTTAAATGGGTGGTTTACAGTGCTTGTAACTCCAGCTCCAGGGTATTGATCTACTCTTCTAAATTCTGTGGACACATACCCACAGACAGATAGGTATACATATACTCATAATTACAGATCAGTATTTGAAAAGTATTCAAATTCAAATTTGCCTTCTAGTTTAGTTGACATGACAACAAATGGTGTTCCCTACAGATTGGCACCAAGGTTTACCATTCTCATCCTGGCTGAACTTTTCATTGGTGTTGAAGTCAATAGTGTAAAATTGTGAAAATGATATACAAAAACATTATCTAGCTTTGCTTTATAGACTGTCTTACAGTTCCTTCTAATACTTGGTGCCTGATGGTTTATTTTTTTTAAGATTGATTGATTATAAATGAATACACTGTAGCTGTCTTCAGACACAACAGAAGAGGGCATCAGATCTCATTACAGATGGTCATGAGCCACCACTTGGTTGCTGGCAATTGAACTCAGGACCTGTGGAAGAGCAGTCAAAGCTTTTAACCGTGGAGCCATCTCTCCAGTGACTGATGTTCTTATTCTTCTCCTATGAACCAAATAATTCTCCAGAAGTTTCTTCAGCAGAAGACAGCTGGATGTCTCTTGGCTCTCTTCTGACACTAATTACCTAGAATTAGCATCAGATCAGTGCTCCAAGATTGTCCTCCACTTCAATTTCACCATCAACAAGTACAGTGGCAATTTGTGATTCTGACCCTGGCTATACTTCTGACATTCCAGACCCCTACCCTTGGATTGGATTACTCTGTTGGAGGAGGTTATTGCTGGATTCCCAGCAGTACTTGTGTTTGTTGGTTTGTTATAAAGAAAACTTTGAAGGATACAGATTTTTTAAAAAAAGGTTAAAGAGATGCATAGGATAAGATGTGAAGGAAGGAGCATTTATGATCACGTTTACCTATACTTCTCCCTGGAGGTTGAGGGTGGATCAGAACCTCCATCTTCCTGATCCCAGTTCTGTCCCTGCTCTGAAGCTGCCTAGTCTCACCCTCCAATCACATCACATGCAAGGCTGATGCTGCTACTCTTGATTCCAAGGGCTTCAGGAGCTTGCTACCAGAAAATGAAGACAAAGATAAAACACAAAATTCAAATGATACATACTTTCGCTATTGCACCTCATGTAATTAGTGATTGATTGGGGTAGATGGAAAGGTAGAAATTAACAGAATAAAAGAAATAAATATCAAATCTTACTTATGCACCAAGAAACACAGATAGGGCCAGTGAGAAGGCACAGCAAGGAAGGGAGCTTGCCACCAAACTCTATGACCTGAGCTCTGTCTCAGGGACCGCCATGATTTGAATGAGGCAGAAGAGACTGTGAAGGACTGTAGGATGTTTGCAGTTGGACTAAATAGCATTCTTACTATGACCTGGTCCTAAACCTACTGACCAGTCTGTTTGATTACACAACCCTGGGCAATCTCTTCAGAAGATGGCACCGCCCCTTGTGGGCAGGGCTTGTCCTCATCAATACTCAGTCAAGAGAATTGACCCTTCCAGACTTGCCTATAAATGTATCAACTGAGGGTTCCTCTTCTCAGATGACTCTAGCTGGCATCAGTTTGCTGGCCCAGCCAGGATAATGATGACTGTGGCATTTATAAAGATATCTCTGGGCCACTAGATATACAGATCCGGGTATATGTAAAGGCAGTTACACAGATCTTGACTGCACATTTGTGTGTGTGGAAAAGCAAATACTACATGTGGTGTCTGAATAGGTATGGTCCCCATAGAGTCATGTATTGAATGCTTGGGCACAACAGTGACACTATTAGGAGGTGTGGCCTTGTTGGAGGAAGTCAGTTACAGTGGAGGCAGGTTTGAGGTCTTATGTATGTTCAAGCTTATGTCCAGTATAGCGCATAGTCTTTTCATTAGTGCCTGAAAATCAAGATGTAGAACTCTCAGCTCCTTCTCTAGCACCGTGTCTGCCTGGACACTGCCATGCTCCCTACCAAGACAATAATATTTTAAACCTATAAAGCTATAAGCCAACCCCAATTAAATGTTTTCCTTTATAAGAATTGCCTTTGTCATGGTGTCTTTTCATAGCAACGAAACCCTAACTAAGACACTCTAGGTCAATAAAGTTATCACTGAAAATGGAGAAATTGGAAATAAGACAGATTAGAAGGATACAGCTGAGGGAAAGATCGACCAGAATCATCTCTGTAATTTCCCTTATTTGAGTAAAAGCAATTTTCTGAAATTCCAAGACTGGCTGTGCGGTTAGAGCAGGAGGGAGATAATCTTTTCTCTAATATGAGTGACTCATGGCAAAAAGATTGACTGGAGCTCTTCAAGGGGCAGGATTATGTGAGTATGGAAGACAGTCACCTCAGACTCACGTGCTTCTGCTGTTATGCCTTGACAGGCTAGAGAGTGTTTCCCTCACAAGCTCAGAGAAGCTTCTCGGGGCTGGGCTTATATCATATGGCCACTTGAGCTATTTATGGTTCACTGGACTGTTCTACATCCATTAGTGACAGGAAAAATAGGTCATATATATGGCCCAGATCAATCTGATTGACACAATTCTTCAGCTGAAACTCTCCTTTCCCTGAGCAACTTTAGATCTGTGTCAAGACAGCAGAAGCTAACTTTGACAAATAGTTAAGGAAAGGGAGTCAGAGGGATAAGTAACACTAAGGAGGGTTAAAAATACCTTAAGAGATCATATTATCTTATATTTAACTAAAATTGCATGCAATACATGTAAGTATGTGTGTATACATACATCTCTCTATCTCATCTATCTATTTCCATCTCCATCATCTCCATCTCCTGCATCCAAATCTTCCATCATCTCCATCTCCATCATTTCCATCTCCATCTCTATATCCAGCCCTATAACTTTGGGGCTGACAATGCTTCCCTTAAGACTCATCTACCATCTAGCAAACACCCCAGCCCCAGCAATGAGAAGCCTTCTTCCAAGAAGTTGGTCAAGGAAGTTCAAGACACTTACAAAACAGTGTAGGTTGTTGCTTATTGCCCTTGGTTGGCTCCCAGAGTTTGAAGGTAAGTCCATATTGCTGTAAATAGCATGTAATTCAGACACAGGACTTGGAAGATTGGAGTTGGATCTGACCTGAAGGCCTCCTCTCTGAGGATTAGGTTCCATCATACCAGAAGGAGCTATGTAAACTTCCAAATAGGAAGGCAATCAGTGTTGCTACCAAGTTGTGACACCTACACACCACAACAACAACAACAACAACATCAGCAACAACAGTGGCAACAACAGTAACAGCAGCAGCAAAAACAACAATAACAACAACATTAACAACAGCAGCAACAGCAACATCAACAGTAACAACAGCAACAACAACATGAACAGCAGCAACAATAGCAGCAGCAACAACGATAACAGCAACAACAACAATAACAGCAGCAGTAAAAACAACAGCATCAACAATAGCAGCAGCAACATCAACAGTAACAACATTAGCAACAACAGCAACAACAGCAGCAGCAACAGCAGCAACATAAACAGCAGCAACAACAGCAACAGCAACATCAACAGTAACAACATTAGCAACAACAGCAACAACAGCAGCAGCAACAGCAGTAGCATATATGTGCATAATGTTAAATGATTAAAAAATTAAATCTTTAAAAATGTTTTAAAATTTGTTGAAAGAAGAATGCTAGCATTTTAATACTAATAGACACTATAGGCAAAATACCAGAAAAAATATAATTTATATTTCCATCAATTGTATTTTTAACACATCAAACCAAAGACTACAAAGGACCACAACTTTTTTAAAGGAAAAAACATAAAAGTAAGTAATTTGTAAGGATAATATAAATTCCGTGTACAGTGGAAAATGGTGAATACAGGTTTCCAATACTTGAAGGAGAAGGGAAATTTCTGACGCCATCAGAAGAGGCAAACTTTAGTGCAGTTTGGAAGGAATTGCTTAGCAATATCATGAAATAACTAAAATGTATTTACCACTTATTCTAGAAAGAATTTATTCATGTGTGTAAAAGTTTAGAGGGTGTCTGGATCACAAACTTTTAAGCTAAATATGTATAGTTGATATTAATGTTCATTAGTAAAGAACTGACTTTAGACACTGTGGTTCCTTTATACATTGGAGCACTATAAAGTTTTTGTTTATTAGTTTCTTGAGAGTTTCATACAATGATTTTGATTAAGTTAATCCTCTCCCTGTCAACTCTTTCCAGGAACTGTTTTTATTATTATTATTATTATTATTATTATTATTATTATAGACTAGTGTGAAATACTATAGATGATATATGCTTCAATAATAAGATACTTTCCAAAGTATAGTGCAATTTGTTTAAAAAATAGGAAATGTAATTCATATAAATATGTATTTATACACATGCTATATGATACTGTTTTTTTTCCCACTAGAGCAGGGGTGTGGGTATTATTATAGCGTATTTTCAATGTACATATTGATACACATGAAAGAATATTCAAACCAGATATTTCCCTTAATTCAAAAGTTTCACAAATACAATAAATTTTTATTGTATCTGATGCATTCCTTGATGTTTGTAATAATAAGTACTTTATTGAAAACTCCACATGCATGCTGCATATTCATGTATTAGAAATATAAGGAGAATACACATTGAGCATGTAACAGGAGTTAAAGGTTGGAGGCTCAGAAAGTCATCCGAATGCAGCATTCCCCTTTCTTAAGGAAGGAAGGAAGGAAGCTGTTGGAAATATTTAGCTTCATAGGCAGAAAGGGAATCACAGAATCGTTGTGCTCTAACCTTCTCTACCCACCAGAGACACTTATGTAAGTGTCTCACGGAGCTCTGAGGATGGGACGTTACACAGCATCAGTATTCATTAAGATAGGTCACTCACTACAAAACGGGCTCATTTTTCCAATATAAAATTTCAGGGATTGAATGAAGCTAAATCAAAGTTGAGGGAACTCCGGAGTGTGACCTTGAGCCACTGCCTGTGGGCATAGTCTTGTTTCATCAATGTCAAGGAAACAGAAACAACTTGAAAGTCAGTGTGGAGCACCAGTGCATGCAAATTACTTCAGAGTTCCATCCCCCAAAGAGATATCAAGCTAATTGACACCTGTCTACTTCACACAGACCCATAATTTCTTTCTTCACATAATGACAGAGACGGCCAATGTGGACTACAAAGTTTCGAGTCTAGAAGGCACTCAGAAAGAAAAGACAACCATACTTCACAACAGCCCTGTACTAACCGACTGTGACAGGCTATGGTACTTACAGATGCCAGGTTGTCATAGATACATCCAGAAGGAGAATGCTGAGCAGAATGTCAGTAAAGTCTAGTGCTTTCTACCTCAGCAACTCAGTCTCCCTGGATGCTCTGGTTAATAAGAAAAGCTGTGTAACAGGCAGACAAACCAGGTAGATGAGGTACCAATGAAGGTGAAACTTGCATGCCACACTGTGACTGTCTGTGGCTTTCTGCAGAACATACTTCTTTCTTCATCTATTAAACTGCTGGCCCTCTCCTCCTTTAGGACTCAGAGCCTTTCCTGTCTGAGGCTTTCCACCATCCCTTTGTCAACACCAGCTCTTCTGATCTTATGTTTTCATATTCTATGAAACATCCTTATTTTAAAGCAATGTATATGTGTTGTATAGTGTGCATATCTATACATACACATGCACACACACATACATATGATTTAATATTAATCAAGTTTTTAACCTACTAAAATTTATAACCTTTGAAACTATAGCATGATTATTGTTTTATATATCTCTAGTTTTGAACAGACATGCATAATATTTACTAAAGGACAAATGGGTGAATGTGTGAATAAACAGAAATTATCAGATAATTTACTGTCTATTAAGTTACTAGTGGAGTCAGAAAATAAAAATAAATGTACATTATAAAGCAGAATCTCTAGATGCTAAGGCAGTGGGTAAAGACCTGTCTTTGAAGCTGAGAGATAAGATACAAAGGTAGATTTAAATTAATCCTCAAAGGATGAGGAAGGTTTTACTAGCCCACCAATCAATAATATCATTCATAAAAGTGCTCTCAGGAGACAAGAAAGTGCCCTAAGCAGCAAGTAACTTAATACTGAGTATGCTACATAATGAACATTGAACTGTTTCTAATTGATATGCCAGAAAATACTTAATATGAACAACAAAAAAAGGAAAATCTAAAATGCTGTGAAAATGTACTAAAATGTGAAAAAGAAGAAAAGATACATTTATCTAGATGCCTTTCTATATTTTTGAGATGATTTGATTGCATGTCTCCCTTCCCTCTCCTCCCCCACCTCCTCTCATTCCACTCTCCACTCTCTCCTTAACACCCACAGACTTCTTTTTAAAGCTAATTGGCATCACTTGCATATTGTTAGCTAGTAATCAATGTTTTCAATAGAAAATGTAATTCTTAGCAGTTTAAGATTTTAATTTTGTATCTTTCTTCTGAACCCAGCGGAGGCTGCTAAGGCCTCCAGTGTGCTCTCCACACCACAGGACCTTGGGATCACTTTGGGGTTGTGGGTGAGTGGAGCACAGTGTCCACTGCAGGAATCGCGGAGGGTCTTGTGCCAGCCAGTGCAGGGACAGAGGAACCCCACCCGACCAGAGGCTGGGGTCTCTTCCAGCTGGGGCAACCCCCACCATCTCCCTTCTGAGCCCAGCAGAGGCTGCTAAGGCCTCTGGAGTGCTCTCCACACTGAAGGACCTCCGGATCACTTCGGGATCATTTCTGGGGCCACCTCCGCCATCTACCTTCTGAGCTCAGCAGGGGCTACTAGGGGCTCCAGAGCGCTCTCCGCGCCTCGGGTCCTCTGGATCACCTTGGGATCACGGGACCCCTACCACACCTAGGACCTCCTGATCACCTGAGAGCATGTGGGCAATAGAAGCAACAGAGCTTCTTAGTCAGGGTCCCATCAGGCCTTCAACATCAGCCAGGAGACAGAGCTGAGACCCAGACCCCTGGGCACATTCCTTGTCAGAGGAGAGTCAGCCTTCTGGGAGGGTTCTGAACTTAGAACTCAGGAAGTGGATCAGAGCTCCAGACTGCTGAAAACCTGCTCTGCAAGAGAAGAGCTTGCCTGGAGAGAGTGCTCTGACCACTGGAACTCAGTGGAGAGTTGGACTCCCAGGAGTGCTGACAGAGACTAACAGAAGTACAGGAGGATCAAGCTCCAACCAGAGACAGCTTGAACATTAATATCAGAAATTTCCAGGTGGTGAAAGGCAAACATAAGACTCTTACTAACAGAAACCAAGAACACTGGGCATCATATGAACCCAGTACGCCCACCACAATGAGTCCTGGATACCCCAACATGCCCGAAAAGCAAACCCCAGATTTTAAATCATATCTCATCATGATGGTAGAAGATTTTAAGAAGGACATTAATAACTCACTTAACGAAGTACAGGAGAACACTGCTAAACAGGTAGAAGCCCTTTAAGAGGAAGCACAAAAATCCCTCAAAGAATCACAGGAGAACACTGCTAAACAGGTAGAAGCCCTTAAAAAACTACAGGCAAACACTGCTAAACAGGTAGAAAAAAACACAAAAATCCCTTAAAGAATTACAGGAAAACACAACCAAACAGGTGATGGAATTTAACAAAACCATCCAAGAGCTAAAAATGGAAATGGAAACAATGAAGAAAACCCAAAGAGAGACAACTCTGGAGATAGAAACCCTAGGAAAGAAATCAGGAACCATAGATGTGAGCATCAACAGAATACAAGAGATGGAAGAGAGAATCTCAGGTGCTGAAGATTCCATAGGGAACATGGACACAACAATCAAAGAAAATGCAAAATACAAAAAGATCCTAACTGAAAACATCCAAGAAATCCAGGACACAGTGAAAAGACCAAATTTAAGTATAAAAAGACTAGATGAGAATGAAGATTATCAACTTAAAGGGCTAGCAAATATCTTCAACAAAATTATAGAAGAAAACTTCCCATACATAAAGAAAGAAATGCCCATGTACATACAAGAAGCCTACTGAACTCCAAACAGACTGGACCAGAAAAGAAATTCCTCCAGACACATAATAATCAGAACAACAAATGCACTAAATAAAGACAATTTTAAAAGCAGTAAGGGAAAAAGGTCAAGTAACATATAATGGCAGGCCTATTAGAATTACTCCAGACTTCTGACCAGAGACTATGAAAGCCAGAAGATCCTGCACAGATGTTATACAGACACTAAGAGAACACAAATGCCAGCCCAGGCTACTATACCCAGCAAAACTCTCGATTACCATAGATGGAGAAACCAAAGTATTCCATGACAAAACCAAATTCACACAATATCTTTCCACGAATCTGGCTCTTCAAAGGATAATAACAAGGAAACACCAACACAAAGATGGAAACTACACTCTAGAAAAAACAAGAAAGTAACACTTTAACAAAACTAAAAGAAGACAGCCACAAGAACAGATATCCAACTTTAACAACAAAATGAGAGGAAGCAACACTTACTTTTCTTTGATTTCTCTTAACATCAATGGACTCAATTCTCCCAATAAAAAGACACAGAATAACAGACTGGCTACACAGACAAGACCCAACATTTTGCTGCTTACAGGAAACCCATCTCAGGGAAAAAGACAGACACTACCTCAGAGTAAAAGGCTGGACAACAATTTTCCAAGCAAATGGTCCGAAGAAACAAGCTGGAATAGCCATTCTATTATTGAATAAAATTGACTTCCAACCCAAAGTTATCAAAAAAGAAAAGGAGAGGCACTTCATACTCAACAAAGGTAAAATCTACCAAGATGAATTCTCAATTCTAAATATCTATGCTCCAAATGCAAGGGAAGCCACATTCATTAAAGAAACTTTAGTAAAGCTCAAAGCACACATTGCACCACACACAATAATAGTAGGAGACTTCAACACCCCACTCTCACCAAGGGACAGATCCTGGAAACAGAAACTAAACAGAGGCACATGGACACTAACAGAAGTTATGAAACAAATGGATTTAACAGATATTATATCCTAAAACAAAATTGACGATATAATTGGTCACAAAACAGGCCTCAACAGATACAAAAATATTGAAATTACCCCATGCATCCTATCAGATCACCACAGACTAAGGCTGATCTACAATAACAGCATAAATAATAGAAAGCCAACATTCACATGGAAATTGAACAACACTCTACTCAATGATACCTTTGTCAAGGAAGAAATAAAGAAAGAAATTAAAGATGTTTTAGAGTTTAATGAAAATGAAGCCACAACACACCCAAACTTATGGGACACAATGAAAGCAGTCCTAAGAGGAAAACTCATAGCCCTGAGTGCCTCCAAAAAGAAACTAGAGAAAGCATACACTAGCAGTCTGACAGCACACCTAGAAGCTCTAGAACTAAAGGAAGCAAATTCACCCAAGAGTAGTAGACAGCAGGAAATAATAAAACTCAGAGCTGAAATCAACCAAGGGGAAACAAAAAGAACTATTCAAAGAATCAACCAAACCAGGAGCTGGTTCTTTGAGAAAATCAACAACATAGATAAACTCTTAGCCAGACTAACTAGAGGGCAGAGGGACAGTATCCGAATTAACATCAGAAATGAAAAAGGAGATATAACAACAAATCCTGAGGAAATCCAAAACGTCATCAGATCGTACTACAAAAGGCTATACTCAGCAAAACTGGAAAACCTGGATGAAATGGACAACTTCCTAGACGGATACCAGGTCCAAAGTTAAATCAGGATCAGATTAACAATCTTTTTTTTTGGGGGGGTGGGGGGGTTGGAGACAGGGTTTCTCTATATAGCCCTGGCTGTCCTGGAACTCACTTTTGTAGACCAGGCTGGCCTTGAACTCAGAAATCTGCCTGCCTCTGCCTCCCGAGTGCTGCGATTAAAGGCGTGTGCCACCACGCCCTGATCAGATTAACAATCTTAACAGTCCCATTTACCGTAAAGAAATAGCATTATTAATAGTCTCTCAACCAAAAAAAAAAAACCCAGGACCAGATGGGTTTAGTGCAGAGTTCTATCAGACCTTCAAAGAAGACCTAATTCCAATTCTCCTCAAACTATTTCACAAAATATAAACAGAAGGTACTCTACTCAATTCATTTTATGAAGCCACAATTACTCTAATACCTAAACCACACAAAGATCCACCAAAGAAAGAGAACTTCAGACTAATTTCCCTTATGAATATCAATTTAAAAATACTCAATAAAATCCTCGCAAACTGAATCCAAGAACACATCAAAACGAGCATCCATCATGACCAAGTAGGCTTCATCCAAGGGATGCAGGGATGGTTTAATATACAGAAATCTGTCAACGTAATCCACTATATAAACAAACTCCAAGACAAAAATCACATGATCATCTCGTTAGATGCTGAGAAAGTGTTTGACAAAATCCAACATCCCTTCATGATAAAAGTCATGGAAAGATCAGGAATTCAAGTCCCATATCTAAACATAATAAAAGCAATATACAGCAAACCAGTAGCCAACTTCAAAGTAAATGGAAACTTGAAGCAATCCCACTAAAATCAGGGACTAGACAAGGCTGCCCACTTTCTCCCTACCTATTCAATATAGTACTTGAAGTCCTAGCCAGAGCAATTTGACGACAAAAGGAGATCAAGGGGATACAAATTGGAAAGGAAGAAGTCAAAATATTACTATTTGCAGACAATATGATAGTATATATAGGTGACCCTATAGATTCCACCAGAGAACTCCTAAACCTGATAAACAGCTTCAGTGCAGTAGCTGGATATAAAATTAACTCAAACAAATCAGTGGCCTTTCTCTACACAAAAGATAAACAGGACGAGAAAGAAATTAGGGAAACAACACCCTTCACAATAGTCACAAACAATATAAAATACTTTGGTGTCACTTTAACTAAGGAAGTGAAAGATCTGTATGACAAGAACTTCAAGTCTCTGAAGAAAGAAATTGAAGAAGATCTCAGAAGATGAAAAGATCTCCCATGCTAATGGATTGGCAGGATTAATATAGTCAAAAATGGCTATCCTGCTGAAGGCAATCTACAGATTCAATGCAATCTCCATCAAATTTCCAACTCAATTCTTCACTGAGATAGAAAGGGCAATTTGCAAATTCATCCGGAATAACAAAAAACCTAGGATAGCAAAAACTATCCTCAACAATAAAAGAACCTTGGTCGAATCACCATGCCTGACCTCAAGCTGTACTACAGAGTAATTGTGATAAAAACTGCATAGTACTGGTACAATGACAGACAAGTAGATCAATGGAATAGAACTGAAGACCCAGAAATGAACTCACACACCTTTAGTCACCTTATCTTTGACAAGGGAGCTAAAACCATCCAGTGGAGAAAAGACAGCATTTTCCACAAATGGTGCTGGCACAACTGGCTGTCAACATGTAGAAGAATGCGAATTGATCCATTCTTATCTCCTTCTACAAAGCTTAAGTCTAAGTGGATCAAAGACCTCCATATAAAACCAGAGACACTAAAATTTATAGAGGAGAAAGTGCGGAAAACCCTCAAAGATTTGGACACAGAAGTAAAATTCCTAAACAGAACAGCAATGACCTGTGCTGTAAGATCACAAATCGACAAATGGGACCTTATAAAATTGCAAAGCTTTTGTAGGGCAAAAGATACTGTCAATAAGACAAAAAGGCCACCAACAGATTGGGAAAGAATTTTTACCAATCCTGAATCTGATAGGGGGCTGATATCCAATATATACAAAGAGCTCAAGAAGTTGAACTCCAGAAATTCAAATAACCCCATTAAAAATGGGGTACAGAGCTAAATAAAGAATTCTCAACTGAGGAATACTGAAGGGCTGAAAAGCACTTGAAAAAATGTTCAACATCTTTAACCATCAGGGAAATGCAAATCAAAACAACCCTGAGATTCCACCTCACACCAGTCAGAATGGCTAGGATCAAAAATTCAGATGACAGCTGATGCTGGCGAGGATGTGGAGAAAGAGGAACACTCCTCCATTGCTGGTGAGATTGCAAGCTGGTACAACCACTCTGGAAATCAGTCTGGCGGTTCCTCAGAAAATTGAACATAGTACTACCAATTGATCCAGCAATACCTCTCCTGGGCATATACCCAGAAGATCTTTTAACTGGTAACAAGGACACATGCTCCACTATGTTCATAGAAGCCTTATTTATAATAGCCAGAAGCTGGAAAGAACCCAGATGTCCCTCAACAGAGGAATGGATACAGAAAATGTGGTACATTTACACAATGGAGTATACTCAGCTATTAAAAACAACGGATTTATGAAATTTTTGGGCAAATGGATGTATCTGGAGGATATCATCCTGAGTGAGGTAACCCAAACACAAAAGAAGTCACTTGATATGCACTCACTGATAAGTGGATATTAGCCCAGAAACCTAGAATACCCAAGATCAACTTCCAATACAGAAGAAAATAAAGAAGGAAGACCAAAGTGTGGATACTTCATTCCTCCCTAGAATAGGGAATAAAATATCCATGGAAGGAGTTGCAGAGACAATGTTTGGAGCTAAGACGAAAGGATAGACCATCCAGAGACTGTCCCACCCAGGGGTCCATCCCATAATCAGCCAAGAAGTGCAGACACTGCTGCATACGCCAGCAAGATTTTGCTGAAAGGACCCTGATATAGCTGTTTCCTGTGAGGCTTTTTCAGTGCCTGGCAAATACAGAAGTGGATGCTCACCGTCATCTACAGGTTGGAACACAGGGTCCCCAATGTAGGAGCTACAGAGAGTACCCAAGAGCTGAAGGGGTCTGCAACCCTATAGGTGGAACAACAATATGAACTATTCAGAACCCCCCAGAGCACATGTCTCTAGCTGCATATATATTAGAAGATGGCCTAGTTGGCCATTATTGGGAAGAGAGTCCCCTTGGTCTAGCAAACTTTATATGTCCCGTACAGTGGAATGCCAGGGACATGAAGTGGGAATGGGTGAGTAGGGGAGCAGGGCAGGGGGAGGGTATAGGGGACTTTTGGGATAGCATTTGAAATGTAAATGAAGAAAATATCTAATAAAAAAACATAAAAAAGAAGTTAGAATCAGTTATTAATGGGAATACCATAGTTTACTTACTAAATAGTGCTTTAATATAAATAAATACTTTAAAATAAAAAAAGATTTTAATTTTGGACAAACAAGTAATCAATCTAATGACTAAATAGATATTTGTATCGTGTCTTCTTGTGGAATAATTTTAAGCCACATGGTCAGAATTTAGAACATCTGATCCCTTTGAATGAGACCTGTGAGTATCATCTCTCCAAGTTAAGTCATGTCCTAAATAACTTTGTAAACTTCCAGTAACTTTGCAAACTTCCTTTTCTAATACTCAGTATTATTCTATACATTCTGGAAACAGAAGAAGGGCATGAACATAACTCCCATCGGGAGCTGTTTACTATAGAACCCTCTCTAAGTACACATATAGGAGAAATGGTGAAGGTTGAATACTTAGCCTAGGTTCCAAAGAGTAATTGATACTTCTTAGTTAATTTCTTACTTATCAACAAGATTGGCCTTCAAATCTCATGGATATTAGACTGCACAGCGGCTATTTTAGGAAGACATATGCAGCTAGAGCCTTGGGCCCCTCTGTGTGCACTCTCTGGTTGGTGATGGATCATATTTTTAAAGGTGCTTTCATGATTCATTAATTTTGTTCTAAGCACAATGTAAAGTGTGTAACTGAGGTTGCCACCCTTAATCATCTCTGAGACTCGAACAAGCAGATTTCAAAGAGAACCCCAATTTTCTTTTTATTACTAATTTATGCATGTTCATGTTATGGAGTATGTAAGTGTGGGCGAGTATGTGCCATAGTGAGCTTGGGAAAGTCAAGACGACTGGCTGTCAGGAGTCAGTTCTCTCCTGCTACCTTGTTTTGAGACAGGGTCTTTTATGTTTCTGCTACTTGACCTTGTATGGCAGGCTAGCTGGCCCTTGGGCTACTTGACCTTGTATGGCAGGCTAGCTGGCCCTTGGGCTTCTGGGCAGTTCTTCTCTTTCAATCTTCGTCTACTACCTTGCCATAGGAGTGATGGGATTATGGGAGGATAGTACTACCTACAGTAGCTTTTCACTTGGGTCCAGGGGATTTGAAATCAGGTCTTCAGGCTTGTTTACCAAACACTTTTATTCAAGGATCCTTCTCTTTGGTGCCATGGATCCACATTTTGTAGGTGAGAGAATTCAGGCTAAGTAACTCCTTTGAGGTCACAAGAATGGCATGTGAGGGATATTACAGGCTGCTCTAGGGTACTTTGTTCTAGGATTTGTACTCATACAATTTTATATCCCCATTAAGAACATTACAAGATTACCCCTTCTAATGGTGTAGGTGTAGTGGAGTTCATAGTCACACATCTTAGTGGAATGCTTGATTGGGATACGCCAAGTTTATTGTGTATTCAGGATGTATAGGCTTAGCAATTAATTCATAGGAAGCCAACCTAAGACCCCTGAGATTGTTACCCAGAACAGCCTTTATGAGTTTGCATGTTTCAGTCTTCCTGGTCACTAGGGTGGGCAGTGGGTAATATCACGACACTAACAGCTATCAGTCAACCCCAAACCAAAATTCAGATCTATCTCTTGCTAGCCCTTTAAGCTTGGGTTGAGTTCCTTATTCTTGGCTTTCATATTGAACAGTGATTTACTTAATCAGGTTTCATGACCTTGTTATGAGCCTAGATCCAGAACTTACCCCCGACAAGTGTTCTGTTGAAGATTTGGGGATTAATTAATTAATTAATGGAAGAACTTTGTTTTAGTTGTCTCACTACCTGGGGTATACATGGATATATTCTGTGTGTGCCTTGATGAATAACAAATATGACACTATATTTACTACCCTTATGAAATACTCTACCAAAAGCTTGAGTTACTGAAGCATGCTTGCCAAATAAGATTTGATGTCTTAAAAGGTTTTGGATATGTGTGAATAGTCCCAGGCTGAACTCTAATTTTACAGACACATCATTTCAAGCTGCCTTTAAATAGGGTGCTGCATATTTAGTTCTTACAGGCCTCCTCCAGCGAAAGGGCGCTACAGATTACAGAATTGATTCAGAAGGAAATATAAGTGATTTAATACGTTTGCCCATCAAAATATACCTCGAATGTCTACTCATCTATTTTGTATATATTGCTTTCATTCCAAATATCAAAAGCTATGAATCATAAGGTTTGTATTCAAAATCAAGAATTTTATCTAAATTGTGTTCACCATTGGCAGTTGACACAGCTTCATGGAGTACAGCTTTTTAATTACTGTTCTCTTGAGTTTTACCTCTAGTACTTTTAGGATTCAGGGCATAGTTTCAAACCCTTTCTTCCTTCTTCTCTCCCTTTCCTTCCCTCCTTCCCTCCCTCCCTTCCTTCCTTCCTCCCTCCTTCCCTTCCTTCCTCCCTTCTTCCCTTCCTTCCTCCCTGCCTCCCTTGTTTCCTCCCTTCCTTGCTTCCTCCATTCCCCCCTCCCTTCCTCTTTCCCTCCCTCCCTCTCTTCCTCCCCACCTCCTTCTCTCTCCCTCAGTTCTTTCCTCTCTTATGTGAGATCACACAAAATGAACCCATAGCCTCCCTCACACTAGGACTAGGCAATTACTTGGCCTCGAGCCACATCTTCAGCCCTCGAGCCATATGTAAAGCATACAAGGGCTTATTCTGCATTGTCTTCTCAGTTTAAATGCATGCCTTCATGTTTATCTTTATTCAAATTAACGTTCCCTGAAGTAAAATAGCTTCTTTTGAAAGTCAGCTAAAAGCTTTCGATCGAAAGGTATTTGGTCATTTG
>CACVCL010030056.1:0-56937 GCA_902729485.2 Mus minutoides
AATGTGACATCGAGGTAGGTGTCTTTCCACAAATTTAGCAGAGCATGTCCTTCAGCCCTCTCAGCAGTGAAATGATTCCCCGAAAGGTCCAGTCCTGAGAACCAGAGAAGCTATGTCTGGACCAAGCAGCCTGACATTTGCTTTTCTAGGCAGTGAAATCTGAGAGAAGCAGGGAAGGAGATTCTCAGCTTACCTCCATCTTTATGCCTGGTGGCTGCCGGTCGTGATGTCCATACCCACAACCCCTGGCTTTTTTGGAAAGCATTTTGTTTTATTCTAATTTGGAATATCTTTCTAATTGGCTGATACCCTACACCAATACTTTACCATTACCCTGAAAACTCCTCCGGTCTTGAGATTAGTTCTCACCCCCACGTGGATCATCACGGCTGCGGCTTCCTAAGGGATTACTCACATGAGCAAAACCAGTCACTCCACATGGAAAGATTGAAAGCCGCTAGTCCGCTGAACCTAATTTAGAAATAACCTGCAAGCACTAGTTAGCGACTAATGAAGGTTAACTGAGCCCTCCCTGGAGACTTCTCTCCTGGTCTATCTATAACTGCAAAGACTTTCTTTTACATTTGTTACACCCAGGGGACCAGAAAGGAGAATAAAGACCAAAGGGGGAGAGCAGTCAGCTGCTCTCTTGCTGCATTCGCCTGTCCTCCTTAGAAAGACAGCAACACATACATTGTCTGACCAGCTCTCTAGACTAGAGCTCCATCCCAATGGTGATTATCATCCACAATTTATTTAGTTGTTTCATGTCAAACTGATGCAGGAGCATATTGAGCTGTAGATATTTTAAGTAAATTCCTGTGTTTTAATTTTTTTTTTTGTGGTGCATGAGGTGGTACAATAGTACTAACATTCCAAAAATCTGTGTGAATATGTGATACATGTGTATGTGTGTGTGCACATGTACACAATCATATGTGTGGATAGCGGTAATATACACTAACTAGGAGTTATGGAAGTCAGATGGTAACTCTGGGTGTGGCTACTTTCTACTTTGTTTGAAACATGGTCTTCTCTTGTTGACCACTGTGTTTGCCAGGCTAGCTAGCTTTCAAACTTCTCTCGTCTATGTTTGTTTGTTTGTTTGTTTGTTTGTTTGTTGTTTTTTTGAGACAGGGTTTCTCTGTGTATCTCTGGCTGTCCTTGAACTCACTTTGTAGACCAGGCTGGCCTCGAACTCAGAAATCTGCCTGCCTCTGCCTCCTAAGTGCCGGGATTAAAGGTGTGCACCACTGCCACCTGGCCTCTCTTCTGTCTTAACCTCCCATCTTGCCCCCTGGCTGCTGAGATTACAGATTCACACTGCTACTGCACTCAATTTTACATAGATACTGAGTATTCAAACTCAGGGCTCCATTGTTGAATGGCAAGCACTTAGCTATGAACACATTGCCCCAGCTCCAATAGTAACACTCTTAACACATCTGTGTCTCTGACACACTAAGCTCATTTACATTAGAAAAGTTCATATTTCTCATAAGAGCATAATAATTAGGATAAAAGAAAAACACCACAACTGAAGTACAAGACAGACAGTCATCATTGAGACTGGAGACTTATATAACCCACAGATTAACTAATTTTAGGAGAATAACAGACAACTCCCACAAGGAGCATTTGCTACAGGGAGAGGTGCTCTCAGTATGTAAGTAGCTGCTGAGACAAAGGGTGAAGCCTGAGATGAGAGAGTGCTTGAAGATGTTCGCCTACAGAAGGTAGGGTGATGGAGGCGAGATGTGGTGGTGGTTTGAGAAAGAACGGCCCAAATAGGCTCACATATCTGAATACTTGCTCCTAAGTTGGCAGAACTGTTTGGAAAGGATTAGGAGGTGTGGCTGTATTGGAAGAGGTGTGTCACTGGGGGGTGGGCTTTGAGATGTCAAAAGCTCTGCCTTCTAGTTAGCTCTCTCTATGTCTCAGACTTCCGGATCAAGATGTAAACTCTCTGTTACTGCTCCAGTGCCGTATCTGCACGCCACGATGGCCATGGACTCGAAATCCTCTGGAACTGTGAGCCCCAAAGTAAATGCCTCCAAATTATTTTCTTCTTTTATAAATTGCCCCTGTCATGTTGTCTTATCACTACAATAAAAATGGTAACTAAGACAGAAGCTGGCACCAGAGGCTAGGCTATTGCTGTGACAGGTGTGGTGATGTATTTTTGGAGGACTGTGGAAGACTTTGGAAGTTTGGACTAGAAAAGTAGTTGGATGCTGTGAGCAGGTCTTGACGGGCCATCCTAGTAGGAGCTTGAACAGCAGTAGTGCTGAGAGCAATGATGACTATGCAAACCCAACTCAAGAGGCTTCCCAGGGAAGCAATATTAGCAACTGAGCTACAGACCTTTTTTTTTTTTTGGATTACTTTGTTAGCAGAGGAGATTTTAAGATAGCCTAATACTGACTCTGTCATCTGGTTATTAAGAGTCACTCATATACGGGTCTACAATGAAAATGAGCAAGCATGGAAAAAAGAAATATGGAATCTACAGCTTGGGGAGAAAAGAGAAAAGCATCAAAATATGTAACCTTGAAGCCAAGGCTTGTGCTGAGAGATAAGGAAAAGTCTGGTGGAAAGCAGAAGAGAGGGAGCACAGCTCCCTTCCGCACTGGCTTCATCTTCTGGAATCGTTCACAGTTACGGTGAGCAGTTCATGAGCACCATGGCCATGCCATGTCCAGAAGCCAGGGTGTCACAGCACCTTTTCTCATCCTCTGGCTTTTATAACCTTTCTGCCTGTCTGCCATGATATTCTCCGAGCCTTAGATGGGTGGGGTGGGTTGATATTCATACTCCATTTGGGGCTCAACAGTCATTTATTCTCAGTACTTTGGCCAGTTATGGGTCTGTATTAACTGTTGCTCACTGCAATAAAGAAAATTTTTTCACCAAGGTTGAGAGTATCGAGAATCTATGGTAATAAAATAAATATTTGGAAGGGAGTTTGGCAATATGAGCAGAAAAACAGCAGTGTATTCCCTCCTGGGGCCTGCGGTCCCTTCATACTATTTTTCATCAGATGTATAATATAGTTATGAATTCCCTGCTATGGAGTGGCCTCAAATTCGACCAGAAAGTTAAAGACCCCCATACCGTGGAGACCCTCACTCAAGTCCCGGGATGAGCCAATGCCCCAATAACTAGAGAGAAACCGTTCTTGATGTAACGCATGAGGTTTATCCGGGAATCAGCATGCTGAGGCCGAGCTCATAACCCGCACAGGGGCAGAGGAGATCGACCCCTAGCAGTTGCTGATGAGGCTTTTTGGAGGACAAAAACCACAAAGAAAGGGAGGATAAGACCACAAAGAATGGGAAAGCTGAGTAAACATCATAAGAATGGGGATGATGAATTACAGCTCATCCCTGACCGAAGGGTTACAGGCTATCTTTGGCAAACATTCCACAAGGAATGGGGAAGCTGAGTAAACATCATACAAATGGGGGTGATGAGTTATAGCTCATGTCTGACGGAAGGGTTACAGGCTATCGTTGGCAAATATTCCTGGTCCCTTACACAATGAGTCAGGCGCCTGGGTGGGTCACCCAGTGGTCATCAGCTTCTCAGGCTGAAGGTGAGAGAACAAAGAACTTCATGCTGGCTTTGTTTCTAGGGGTCTGGGAGACATATTGAGTTGGGGGGTCTTACAAAAGCAGTTGGTTGCTGCCATTACAGTCATGCCACTATTATACCACCAGGCTCATCTTGTCTGATACTAACAGAGTCAGTGTCTTCTGATGTTTTTTCTTTGTCTCCAAGATGGCAGGAAGATGAAAAGGGCACAATTGTTGTGTCTTTTATACGTCAGAGGACAGCCATTGTTAATGCCGGTCATAAAGGCAGAACCCTCATAGAGAATCACTGCCCAGAGATTTCATCTATTACTCTCCTTTTGGAGGAATAAATTTCACTGTGAGTTTTGGAGGGACAAAATGTCAGATCATAACAAATGGTAAAAATAAGCTTGCTGATAAAGTATTAGGGAGTTTTAGTGGAGTATAATTTACTATGTGTATACATCTAAAGTACATAAATCTTAATTATAGTATGAAAAGTCTCCTGAGTGAGAATACTTTCATGAAGCCAAATGTTTACAATAAGAAACAGATCAGGAGTGCAGGAATCTCTTTTAACCCTTCCTTCTGTCCCCATCTGATAGCTAGTCTTAACTGTGACCTTGATGGTATTTAGAATATTCCAGGAGACTACCTGAGGGCCTGCTCGGGAGGCATTTCCAGAGAGAGATAGGAAGAGGCCTGCTGGGCATCAGAATCCAAGTGTTTCAGATTCCTGACTGCAAACACAGTGCTACCCTTGACAACACAGCTTATCTTGTAACTTCCCCACCCTGTTGAGCTGTGCCTGTGAGCTACAATCCACCCTTTCTTACCTATGTTTCTTTTATATGGTATTTATTAGAGAAATAAGTAAGCTCACATACCATCCATTTCCCAAAGTCAACCAATATTTACTCTTCTCAGATCTTAGATGTTAGCTAATTTTTTTGTTTTGTGAAAATGGCATTATAAGATAATTCCTTCCTGTATGGCTTCTTTACTTGGTATATTTACTGTTGTTTCTGTATAATAGTCCATTGCATATAGTCTACAATTTACCTATTCTACTACTGATGGACATTTTGGCAGTCTTCCAGATTTTGGAGCATGCATACATATTTGTTTGTAATGACATAGCAGAAGCAAACGATGTGATATTCACGAGATATAGAGGCTTAGCTATAACAGAATATTAAATGTTCCCTGGAGTACTTGTACCGGAAGTACCTGAAATACTTCTACCTGGCTTTGTCTACACTTGTCAGCACTTGGTACTGTCTGCCACAGTTTAGTCATTATAAATGTATTAGTATAATTATGATTTAAATTGATAGTTTCCTGAAGATAAGAAATTGTATTTCTTTTAATATGTTTGTTAACCATTTATATACTGGCAGGAAGTGCCTATATTATTATTATTATTATTATTATAGCTTTTTTTTAATTAAAAAAATATGGCATTGCTTTAAAGTTCCACTATGGAATTGAAAGGAAGTCACTTAAATAACTTGTTCCAATTAAGATCATTTAATTTTGGTTATCTTTCCCACTTAATACAGATGTCGGAAGACCATTGGGTACAGTCAGGTTGGTCTTAAAGCAAAGCTGGGTACTAAGCATGATTTTTCTTTGATGACAATTTTTTAGCTTCGCCTGATGTGTTTTGTCCACTCCCTTCTCTGTGTTATCCAGAAGGCCCCTCTTTTTCTGTGTCCTGGGGATTGGAAGATAGAACAGAAACAAGTAACTGGACAGCATCGTTTTTTAGGATTTTCTGTGTACTTCCTTTATATGACCACATTTGTCAATTTTTAATAAGCGAAGGTGAACATACAGCTGAATTCAAAATAGGTCAGAAAGAGAGTTAACTAGGCTGGGGAGATAGATATCCCATCCACCAGTTAAGAGTACTTGCTGCTCTTACAGAAGATCTAAGTTTGTTTCCCAGAACCAATATTAGGTGGATCGAATGCCCTCTTCTAACCTCCACAACCACCAGCATGCACCAGCATACACAGAGTCACACACAAACACATAAAACACATAAATAAAAAATAAAACTTAGCCGAGAGAGAGAGAGAGAGAGAGAGAGAGAGAGAGAGAGAGAGAGAGAGAGAGAGAGAGGAGAGAGAGAGATTAACTGAATTGAGAATGAATTGAGTATGGATTTGAAACCGGAAAGAACTCAGCTCTGGACAAATACAGTGGGGAGGACTAAGAGTGCTGTAGGGAGGACTAAGAGTGCTGTGGGGAGGACTAAGAGTGCTGTAGGGAGGACTAAGAGTGCTGTGAGGAGGACTAAGAGTGCTGTGGGGAGGACTAAGAGTGCTGTGGGGAGGACTAAGAGTGCTGTGGGGAGGACTAAGAGTGCTGTGAGGAGGACTAAGAGTGCTGTGGGGAGGACTAAGAGTGCTGTGGGGAGGACTAAGAGTGNGTGTGTGTGTGTGTGTGTGTGTGTGTGTGTGTGTGTGTTGCATGTGTGTGTAGATTTTGGAGGATCATCAAATAAATAAAAAGAGGTTTTTAGCACACTTAACAATACACAGTTAGGAAAGAAAGAACTCTTTGGACTGTTACCTTCTGGCAGCTAATATGGGAGCGAGCATGTTCACACTGGGTTCAGACAGACATGAGTGTAAATGACACCTCTATGTTCTGCAAGCCCCGTCCATGGTCAGTCTACCCCAAGTCTCAATTACTCTTCTGTGAATGTGGAAACTAATTTCTATGTTTCCTAATGATTTTCTAGTGTCACCTAAAACCTGATAACCCCTCTTTAACCTACTTAAAAAATCCCTAGAGTGGTGTCTGTGTTCTTACATAGTCTCAAATGTATAAAAATATCCTTTGCGAGTCTCTCTTTATAACCATCAAATAACCCCACTGTGCCAGGTCACCATGTTTACCTCAACAATTGCCATAGAGCGTTCATCTGTGTGACTTTACAGTCAACACCATTTCATCTGTGTAAGTTACTGTCTTAACTGTCATCCAAATATCCCTCCAAATAAAGGCCCCTAAACCTTTAGATGTGCATGCTTTTAGTTACTCCTCTTCTCAGAGTTAATATATCACTTGTTTCTTTCTCCTTGACATCCACTCTTGTCTAGTTCCAATCTCCCCTTAGGGTACTATTTTAATGTTTTCTTTTACTGTATAGAACAATAGAGTAGTAAGAAGAAAGACCGACACATTCAGAGATCTGAGTTTGAATGCTAACTTGCTTTTACTCTTTTTCCTATTCATGAAAACTATCTTTGGTTCCCAGGTTCCTTATTTAGAAAAATAGCCATATTGATTCCTGCTTCATATTCCTACACTGAGAATGACATTAATTGAAGTTGTCATCCTTCTTCTACTCCCAGTAGACAAGGAAAAATTGTGAAGGAGCGGCCCATACCCGGTCATTGTGTCTGTTGGCCTGAGGGCACCAGATCAGGGTGTGTACTGTGATAACCCTGCACAGCCCACTGACAGCATGAAGGGTAGGGTGGACGGACGGACAGACGGACGGATGGACAGACGGACGGAAGGAATCACTTCAAACATCACCCGCCATGTGCTGACAGCCAGTTCTCTAGATCCATATAGATGACTGCAGCCCTCGAAGACTATTACTGCAGTTTCATTTGTGATGCTAAAACAAAATTACCCCTGTGATGATTGGTTTTATGTCAGCTTGACACAAGCTAGAATCATATGAAAGGATGGAACCTTGATGGAGAAATGCCTCTATAACTACAAGGTATTTTCTAATTAGTGACTGTTAGGGGAGGGCCCAGCCCACAGTGGGTGGTGCCATCCTTGGGCTAGAGATCCTAGGTTTATAAGAAAGCAGGCTGAATAACCTGTGATGAGCAAGCCAGTAAATAGCACCCCTCTGTGGTCTCTGCACTATCTCCTGCCTCCGGTGTCCTGCCTGTTTGAGGTCCTGTCCTGACTTCCTTCAATGATGCACTACAATGTGGATGTGCAATACAAACATCCCTTTTCCTCCCCAGCTTGTTTTATGTCAGGGTGTTTCATTGCAACAATAGAAACCCTAAGAAAGGCAGAAATTAAGTTACTCTCTGTCTTAGCCAGGGTTTCTATTCCTGCACAAACATCATGAACAAGAAGCAAGTTGGGGAGGAAAGGATTTATTCAGCTTACATTTTCCACATTGCTGTTTATCACCAAAGGAAGTCAGGACTGGAACTCAAGCAGGTCAGGGAGCAGGAGCTGATGCAGAGGCCATGGAGGGGTGTTCTTTATTGGCTTGCTTCCCCTGGCTTGCTCAGCCTGCTCTCTTATAGAACCAAGACTACCAGCCCAGAGATGGCACCACCCACATGGGGACCTCCCTGCTTGATCACTAATTGAGAAAATGCCTTACAGCTGGATCTCGTGGAGGCATTTCCCCAACTAAAGCTCCTTTCTCTGTGATAACTCCAGCCTGTGTCAAGTTGACACAAAACTAGCTAGTACATTCCCTATGAAAAGCGAGATAAATGTTCATTGTTGTTAAAATTGCTATGTTTAGAAATGTATTATCTGGCTCATTTCTTGCTGAGAACACTGTAACCACTCAGCTGACCTTGGCAGTGCAGTCTTAACAGGATGACACATGTTGGAAAAGTCATGTGAAGCCTAACATGTTTAACAGTAAGGTAACTAACATCATACATGTATGTATATGCACATCATACATGCATGTATATGCACATCTAATTCCCCTTCAGCTCTCATGTTTTCTACTTGAAACAAATGGTGCATACCTTTAAGAATAATTCACATGACAAAACAAAGTAAAAATTGTCTCTAAAAGACACAAACATTGTATCCATATATAGTTTTCTAGATGCAATGCTAATTCTTCATCTCAACCTGGCCCAAAACAAAACAAAACAATAGGCAGACATAAGATGTCTGCATGAGGAGAGAGATTAGAATTTTGCAACATGTAGGATAAGCGTTGCAAGGAAATATAATGTCAGTCTTCAATATTCTGTCCAATATGGCTAGGTTAAGGTGGAATTTATCTGACATCACTGTGAATGCTATTATCTCTAGCAAAATGACATTTGTGGGTTTCTGTATACATATGAATATTAAATCTCTTCAAAAGCATTTGACACAAATTGAATGCTCATCTGCTTTTCTTTCTGTTGCTCTGATGAAACACTCTGATCCAAAGCAGCTCTCAGTAGAAAGGGTTTATTTGGTTTACAGGTCAGAATTTGTCCTTGAGTGATGTTAGGCAGGAATTCACAGCAGGAACCTGGAAGCAGAAGCTGTTTAAGGAGCCCCGTTTGCTGACTACTCTCTGGCTCTCTGAGTTTTCTTATGCAGCACAGGCCACCAACCTGTGGTACTGCCCACTGTGGACTGGCCCTCCTGGTCCAACTCCTAATCAAGACAATCCCCTCCCAGATATGCTCACAGGCCAGTCTCACCTAGGCAATTTCCCAGTCAAGACTCTCTTCTCTCAAATGACTCTTGGTTGTGTCATGGTGACAGTGAAAACTAACCAGGGCAAATCCTAGGTTATTGTGTGGCTGGTTCCTTTTGGAGTATTGATCATTTTCTGACATTAGATGGCTTTCCCTTGCCTGCTCATTATCTGTTAATACCACTGAGCTGTATGTATGTTTCAAATGTCTTGGTTCTCTCCATACTCCCAATACTTATCCCAGTACTTGATATTTATTATAATAAGGTGGTTGCACCATTTTTTTGAGTATGTAATAACACAAAATAGACAACCAAATGGCTGGATATTTCAGAGACAATTTCTACAACCAATAACCAACCCCATTTCACCAACTCTTCTCTTCCCCTTTGCTCCTTTTAGCCCCTCACCCAGTCCATCTCTTGCCCTCTTCGTGGCTTCAGCTCTCTGAAGGTTCACCCACAGCTTCATACACACAGAGCGAGGCAAGCATATTTTGGTCTCAGCTCTTCACCAACGGACTGTTCGGCTCTAATTGCAATCAGCTTTCACTGCAGAGAGCACGTCTGTCCTATTTGGCATATTTAGCACCATGTCCTTCTGCGCAGCGTGATCAGTGGACAACAGGAAGTGCTGATGGAGTGGGGGAAAGTGCTTGCTTTGCAGCTATTTATAGCACTTTTGAGAACCGAACTGCACAGGAGTCAGACTCACTCCAAGCCAATGATGCGTGTGTGTGTGTGTGTGTGTGTGTGTGTGTGTGTGTGTGTGTGTGCTAGCCAGGAGCCAGGAGCTTCTGCCAGCCCTACAGCACTGTCTTGTGAACAATACTTGCTGACTTGTGTTTCCTTTCCTTTCCACTACAGGCTGGTTTGACTCTCATAGAGCTCATCATTTTACTCATTCGAATCCCATGAGTTAGATATAGCTTGATAAATTAACATTTCATTATTACATGAAAGGTGACAGCTCATGAAATTTATTATATGCTTCTATATCAAAATGAAAAGGATTTCACAAAATGTACCCACACTCTCCCCATATACAAATTTTTGCATAATGGTGAGATAATGGGATTTAAAAAAATCAAGATCTGAGAACTGTGACAGCTTTGATATTTAAGGACCAAGGAAGTAAATATTAGGAGTAGATATTTTATTTGTTAATGAAACTCTACCTTCCAGAGAATTCTAAATGTGTACCCTTTGTGTAATGGACTTCAGGTTTTGGTACTAGCATTTGTTAATCAATTATTAATGGTGAAACTGAATAACTATAACAGTACAACTTCTACAGGTTTGAAGCCTAGTGTCTGAAAACCAAAAAAGTTTTCTGTTCATCCTTGCAACACCCCACTTATCAACAAAATCCAAGCCCATGATGCAAAGATGCTAATAATCCTTTTCTGTCTGTGCGTTTTGTTGTGGAATTACTAATGTGTCTGATTTGAGGTTGTTTGGACTTAGATTCAGGAACATGTGGGATTTATAATCCCAAAGTTTTCCGCTAGGTATCACATATGCATATATAAATATTTAGTTGCGAGGTACCTACTGGCAAGCGATCCCAACCTCCTCATTTTATGAATGAGGACTCTATGTCCAGAAAAATATAGTGACCTGCCAAAGGTCTTACTACTCGGTTAGTAGCAAGGATAGAAATAGACTCAGTTCCAAGGTTCTCAAGCTCTGGCTTCTCACAGGCATTCTCTGCCTCTGCCTTTTCCTGGTCTCCCTATCAACCACCCCACATCCACATCCACCACAAGGTCAGTTACCATAGGATTCTTCTCTCTCTTATTAGGCACCATTTCAAATCTAACACGGCAACGACCTTGGCTTTCACCTTCAGTTTGAATTCATCCTTTGGGCAGTTTTTCTTTTTCTTTTTCTTTTTTTTAATTAGATATTTTCTTTATTTACATTTCAAATGCTATCCCGAAAGTTCCCTATACCCTCCCCCTGCCCTGATCCCCCACCCGCCCACTCCCACTTCCTGGCCCTGGCATTCCCTGTACTGGGGCATATAAAGGTTGTAAGACCAAGGGGCCTCTCTTCCCAGTGATGGCCGACTAGGCCATCTTCTGCTACATATGCATCTAGAGACACGAGCTCTGGGGGTACTGTTTAGTTGGGCAGTTTTTCTAAGCAACACCCAGAATACATATTATGTCTCCACAAGAATTGGTAATTCACCATGGTAAAAAGAGTGAGTCACCAATTTTCAGTCAGAGGAACAACATCTTTCAGGGAAGAGATGGTTGGAGCTGTTTTCAGATGGCATAGCCTGAGATATGCTGCTGTCATATTGTGGACTGAGGCCAGAGACTACCAAAGATCAGCTATGCAAGAAGAAGCCCAGGCTCACATGGTCAATAGTGCTAAGACTCAAAACACTGGGGCTAAATACACACCATTGTTCTCTTCTTCAGAAGCTCTGTTCTCCCTAATTCAAGACTTTGGAAGAACACTTAGCTCAGTGATCTGAAGACTTAAGAGTCAAAAGACCAAAGCTCAGGCCCCACACTAACAACTTCCTGTGACCTTTGTAAAATCACTTAAGTATTTGCAGCCTCAGCTTGCTTATCTCTGAGACAAGGAGGTAGATAATTAGCCTGGTTCTTTCACCTGGCTGCAGTAAACTGCAAAAGAGATAGTGAGCCCTGTAAAACATTCCAGAAAGTCAAAGCTACAGCACTTGCCTTTCTTAGGAGCTCTCCCTTTTACCCAATGCAGACATTTATCAACATCCACCCTGGGCTCACCATCTGTCTCCATCTCTCTCTCTCTTTGTCTCTGAGACCTCTCTCTCTCTCTTTCTGTAGGTGTGTGTGTGTTGTTGTGGATGAAATATAGATCCCCGTGCACACTAGGTGAGGAATTCTACCCCTGAGCTATTCCTCTAGCTCCAGCCTACATATTCCAGTTTTATTCCAGCCACTGAGTAAGAGAGCACAAGGCTGTGTGCTCTAACCAGGCTCAGCTCCTATGCCGTCGTTGTACAAATCCAGACTATAGACTCCCAACACTAATGCTTACGATGGGAGTGATTGAGTTGCAGAAACAAGGAAACAAACTAGACAGACCTCCCTACAGGAATTATGCAGAGATCTGAGTTTGCTTGTACTCTCTGAACTCTCACACAAAATGAACCGGATCATCCCAATGGATTTTCCTATCCCTTCCTAGAGCCTTAGAGCTCCCACTCAAGTTTTGCTTCACTTGACAGTCAGCATCTAAAGCTTTGCGCTATAACTCAGAGTGACAAAGTTTACTGTAAAATCACACACAAGGATGGACTGCACCCCTTTAACTGTTCCAAAAGACTTTAGGTTTTCTAGGAAAACCTCTTTCTAGTGCACACACACACACACACACACACACACACAAATCCCACATCTTCTGCTCTTTCTTTCATTGAGCTCCATCTAATGGCAACCCCGTACTCTTCAATAGCGAGGGAGGTTAACTGCTTCCGGTACCCGCATCTCCACCCCCACCCCCCATCCCCGGAGGTTGGGTAGGTTGAGCTTTCCCTGTAGCAGGGGTTAAGCACTGGGATCCATCACCTGCTGCTTTAGGGTTTTACCACTCATTTCTGACTTCATTTCTGGGTGGAAAAAGAAAAAGTTGTGCTTTAGCTTAAACGTACTGCAAAGCAAGCACACCTGTGGACCTGCTCCGAGCTGCAACCAGCAGGGCTCGAGATGCAACCGGCAGGGCTCGGAGCCATCCAACCCTTCTCACTGTTCATCAGACAAGAAAGCGGGCTTGAGAATGGTGTGGGCGGGAGACCTGGCTAGCAGTCCCTTGCTGCGCTGTTTTGTAACACTGAAGCAAGGCGTGAGTCTACATAAAAGACACACAGTAGTGGGCATGCATTTCCAGAGGGAAACGGCAAGAGCCAAGTCATGATGGCTCATTATGGTTACTCTGTGTCTCAGAGCTGACAGACCCGGAGTCCCTGCTTGGAGGCTGTCATCCAGGAGCTACTGACTGCATGCTCTGCTGAGTCACTGGCCTTGGCACGAGGCGTTGGCTGAGACCCGCTAGGCAGGTGATGGACAGAGAAAACAGCTCTTTACACCACCCTGTTCTTTACCCTGCGTCCCTTTCATAAGACTCACTTTTTATTTTAGTCCCTCCCCTCAAGTGACGGACAGAATAAAGCCTTCTAAATCAACTTGTTCTTTAAACTGAGTCTGCCTCATAAAACTCAACTTTCATTTTTTTTCTCGATCTTTCTATGTGGTTTCTTGATATGTGTTTATCTTTAAGTTTAGAGTGTGTGTGTGTGTGTGTGTGTGTGTGTGTGTGTGTGTGCGCGCGCGCGCGCGTACGCACATGAGAGTGAGAGCACACTTGACACTGTACAGGTGTGCAGGTCAAAGAACAATTGTTCGGGAGCCAGTTCGTTCCTTCCAGGGTCGGACCTGGGGATTGAACTCAGGTCATCAACCTTATGCCGCAAGTGCTTTTTACCTATGCAGACATCTTGTAGTCTGGCCCTCAGTTCTGTTCCTTATATCTGAGCCAGTGTTGGAAGCACATGTATTCAGAGATGTCATAACCTCAAAATGAATACCCCCAAATCCTATGCTCAGATGTGACTCTAGAAAAAAAGATCTTTAAAGAGGTAAGCAATTAAATTAAATGAGGTCGCTTAGGTAGGTCTAATCTGACAGGGTGTGTGGCCTTTTAGGGAGGGATTAAGACATAGGCAAGGATTCATAGAATATGACTATGTGAACAAAGAAAATCCACCCACCCGAGTCAGGCAGTTGCAACCATAGCCGACTCGGGGAGGAGAGTCTTTGTTTTGTTTCTTCCTTTCTCCACTCTTGCCCCACCCCCTCCAAGCACGAAGGCATATGAGTGTGTATGTAGAGGGACATACCTTCCCACACCCCTGCCTGGGAATATTTATACCCTTCATCACTACTAGTTTGGGAAAGTTAATCCAGTACAAGAAATGACATAATTCAGAATAAATGAGCAGGACCGATCCCAGGCACCTGGTCCCACATCCGTGACAAGCACACCACACTAGGGTGTCCTTGCAGTCAGATGAACTCAGCTGCCAACTGAGGTGGGCTCCTTCAGGAAGTTGCGCCAACTCCCACCTTGTGTCTTTACATCGACTTGCCTAATTGGAAAGATCTTCCATCCTGACTGAGCCAGTAGACATTTCCGCTGAGAGGCTGTGAAGTAACACTTCCGGAAGCAGCTGTTTGCCTCCCAGAACACCCCTTGGAGCAGCTGGAGGGCCCTTTGTTGTCTCTTTGTTCTTCAGCTGGTGTCCCTTCCTATAGAGGGATGTCTGGCTAAGGTTACACAGGACCTGTGCTAGAAACTTCACTCTTCCCAGCAAAGGTGAATGAGTATCACAATACCTTGCATGGAAGAGATGTTCTAAGGGCAAGGACGCCTCTAGAAAGGGAGCAGAAAAACGCACTTGCAGGGCTGGAGACATGACTCTATATAGTGTTTGCCTAGCCTGTGGGATACTCTGGGTTCAGTGCCTAGCATTGCATAAATCAAGAATAGTGGTATGTGCACCTGTAATCCTAACACTCGGGAGGTGGAGGGAAAATAGAAGTTCAAGGTCATCCTTGGCTAAACAGCAAGTTTGAGGCAGTCTACACTATAGGGTTCTATCTATCTATCATCTATCTATCTATCTATCTATCTATCTATCTATCTATCTATCTCAAAAGCAATTGTAAATCTTTATTTCAATTCATTTAGCATCATCTCTCTTCCTTAAACCACAAATATATCTCCTCTACTGACTGATTTTGGATCTTGTCTATAATGTGCTTATTAACAAGGAAATTCTTACCCTGGGTCACATCTCCCCTAAGGCAGTCAAATGGCTGTGTTCTCCGCATGGAACTGGGCTGTCTTGCCTCTAAGCATCAGAGTGTTATTTAGAAGTGTGATAACAATGGAAAACTGGCTCTTAAAAGCGCCTCCTGGATCCCTTCACAGAACACAGGTTCCAGTGGGGATTCCTCAGACACCAGCTCCCTCAGTGCCAACACCCATATCTTACCTCATACCTCATGGCAATAATATGGACTCATAATCCTCTTCCTTCCCTGAAATAGAGCAAGGTGTATTTCCTCCATTCTTTCTATTCTTCCACCCACTGGTATAGAAATAAAGGCTCAGGATATGATACATCAGTGTTTAAGCCCTGGCATTCCTTTGACAGATAATGGCTATACTTCAAGCACAAATAGGCTTGCCTATGTTGTATTATCAGATAGTCATTCCGCTTCGAGAAACAGGGAACTAGACCAACAATGACTAAAACTCACAAATGCTACATCCCAGAAACCCCCAGTTGCGTTGAACTGCCCATAGTAGTGTCACATCGCAGTACTCCAACTAGAATAGAGTGTAGGAAGTTGTGGGTTTTAGATGCACTTATTATAATACTGAATAAAACTACTAATAGAGTTGGGAGAAAGAATTTGCTTAGGGGTAGAGAAATGATGGTGATTGCTACAATGCCAGTAGTCCTTGTGCATAGCAGACAGAAGACAGCAGTTATTGAATAAGACTGTACAGTGCTAAGACAACACATAGTAAAACCAGAACACTATTCCTAACATTGCAAAGCCTTTTTTTTTCTGTAACTCATAAATGTGATCGAGCAAGCAGAGCCAAGAAAAAAATCCTGTTTGTGAAGAGAAGCCAACTGAGCCAATAACTGCTTTAATTTTCTCCCTTTGAATCCTTGCTTTGCCGTATGAAACAAAGAAAGGGGATACCCAGGATAAGTTCTTCAGCTACACTTGCAACTCTAACAAAAGCATAATAGCTTGCAGAGTAAAAGGACTGTGGCCTTGCTCTTTCCTCAATAATGTTCATGAACCACACAGACAACTGCCTATTAAACCCCATGTATGCTACTACTTAGGAAATTATCTCTCAAAAGACATGACAGCCACTGTTACTATCTCTCCTTGATTGCCAGATCAATCTTCCTGAAATACAGATGCCCGAGGATGTTTTTGTCTTCTGTGAAACCCTGACAGTTCAACTTGTTGAGGATTGTCGAATATCAGCTGTTTATTATAGGAACAATGCTGTGCCCTAGTAATACTGATGGCTCCAAGGATCTGCAAGGGTTTGGCTCTAAGAATCCCTCCAAAATCCTTCAATGTATGAGACCCTTATATAAAATGATATGGGAAGCTGGCAAGCTGTCGTGAACAACCCCCCCCCCCACCCCCCCACACACATTTGTATCCTTTAAATTGTCTCTGGATGTCTTAAAGTATATAATACACTATGAGAACTATGGAAGTAGTCATGACTGTATTATGTAAGAGTCAGTATGTGTTCACTACAGATGTAACCCCCCCCCCCCACACACACACACCAATATTTGTGATTCATTGTTGGTTGAATCTTTGGATGAATTAAGCCTATGGACAATAAGACCCAATTTTATAGAGAGGACACACATTAAAGGATCATTTCTGTAGTTCATTCTAGAGAGGACTCATGCACAGCTTCCCACCCCCGGGAGTTTATAATCCAGGACTAAGAGACATTTTTGACATGGCAAGTGTTCTCACAGGTGTGTGAGCATGGTGCCATCGGATATTTGCAGAAGTATCCACTTGAAGAGGCATTCTCAACGCTGCTGGACGGGTCTGGGTGGGCTTTGAAAACAGTGTTCTTTACATTTGACTTGCATTAAAACAATAACTTTAGTACCAGGCAAGAAAGAGATCCAGCCAATCAGAAAAGCCGCTATGTAAGGGAGAATGGAGTGCGTTTTCACTAAAAATCACACCTTTGAGGAAGTTCCTAAAACTGGTTGAGTTCTAGGTCCCCGTCTCACGACTGCCACTGCATCGGAAGGAACACAGAAGGGCTGTAGGGGTCCAGAAGGTGACACAGCTTTGGAAAGTCTGATGACACAGGGCCCTTGCATCTCCTCATCTTCAGTGGAGAGGGTTGAGCCAAGTGAACTTCTACTGTTACTTGAAGAATCACTTCTTCATCCTTGAAGGAGTAAAACGCACCCAGCAACTCGCGATTTCCCTCTCCACAGGGCTTCTCAGATGAGATCTCTGCCTAAATGATTTTAAAACATTTTAAAATGAAATCAGTATTATAGATATTCCCTACAGTGATGCAAAAACACCCAGATGTTTATGAAATTCAAATTTGGAAAATTGGAAAGGGAATAAACAACAACAACAACAACAAAAACCCTTATGAGAAAAATCTTCAAACTGGAGTTTTCCCTCTGGAGACGACAGCTGCTTCATACACGCTAAGAAGCAATTCACATCCCCGCTCACCTCCACTCGAATCTCCTTCCTTCCAGTCCGAATCAGAAATGGAGAGAATCTAGCTCATGTATCACACGGAGGGTGATGCTGTAGAACGCATGCATGCCTGCATTCTGTCAAAGTACAAGATACGGAATTAGACAATCGGATGGGAGCTTAAGTGATGGCACCCCAAGGCCTGATGGTCTGTGCTGCTGTTCATACCTCAAGCTTCTGCTGGCTTCAGAGTGTCTATTTTGTCCATTCCCGGTCTCTGATGCGTGTTCTCCATGAGCGGCTCCATTAACCAGCTCTGTCTTGACAGGAGTGTTTGCCATCTGCTGTTGGTAAGGCTGATTTGCTTCACTTGCAGAGACAAGTGAGTCTACTTTATCTTGATTTTTCTCTGGCGTGTGCATTTTTGCCTTTTCACAGGAAATGCATACACCAGCCAGGCTAATGATTGGTGCTCTCCAAGCCCAACTCCACGCTGGATGAATGCAGGAACCAGGCAACCTTAAGCTCATTAGACATTTAAAACAAAAGGACTTTGCACTACACCAAGCTGTAATTGCAGCCTTGACCTTTCAATGGAAACCACATTTATCTGCTACATAACTAGTAGAGCTTTGTCTAAAACTGATTTGACTGATGTGACTCAGATGTGACAGATTCAGGACAATGGCCTCCTCTGGCCCTCATCAGCAGATTCATAGAGTGTGGCTACTAATGAGCAGGGACTCAACACCCAACACTCCTAATCATAGCCAAGGGATAGGGTGCTGGTGGAGGTGAGGATGACAAGTGCGGAAGCAGAGAGATACCCACCAGACTTACTTCTCAGAGGCATCCTTCCTGCTTGGCTGTCTAGGAAGCTAGTCTACTTTTCTTCCCTTCATGGAGTATATGGCTAACTTTCTGAAATATCTCTGTCTGTCTCTCTGTCTCTCTGTTTCTCTCTCTCAGTGTTCAACACAGGGTTTCTCTATGTAGCTCTGGCTGTCCTGGAACTCACTTTGTGGACCAGGCTGCCCTTGAACTCACAGAAATCCCCTGCCTCTGCTTTCTGAGTGCTGGGACTAAAGGTGTATGCCACCACTAGCCAGCTCTCTTTTCTTATTAATTGAAATTAAGAATTATGTACCTATAAAAAAATAAAGATCTTCCAAATGATTTTAAGACATAAATGTGTCAAAATAATGTAATTTGAAGTCACTTTAGAAACCTAATTCTAAGACATTTAAGCATTATATTTCCTTGTTACAATAATATATATCTTAAATATTTTATGTGAAATTTTCTTGTTCATGTACAGGAACCAGATATAGATCAAATTAACCCATTAACAGGTGTTCTGTCTCTCCTCTATCCCAGGTTGTTTACTTAGTTAAATTAGGATGTTCCCATCATTAGGAAGTACAGTTGCTCTGGAGGATCTGTAGGGATGGATGACAAGGGTCCTTCCTATATAAAAACCCAAGTCTCCTATATAAAATGGCTACAATACATACTCCTGTATGTTTCAGATCACTCCTGGATTACCTACATAACTAGTATATTGTAAATGCTATGTAAATATTCTTTATACTATACTGTTTAGGAAAAACCAGCAGATGTTATTTTCTATCCTTGATTGGTTGGATCCATGAACATGAGATCTAATAAAAAACAGGATCCAGAATAAATTACTTGGTTGAGACTCCACTAGGAAATCACCACAGGGATTTAGACAACTTTCCGAAGGTCAGCCACCACACCAGTTCTCTCTGGAAGGCAGGGATGAGCAGTGTCAGCCCTTACAGGGGGCAAAATTTGGTTTTCCAAGAGCAGAAGTTGCTTACTTTCGGCAATATTTACCTTTCTTCACTCTTCTTCTCTATTCTGTGACCTGAAGCCTCTGACTTCTGGAGAGTAACACCTGCCGTTTAATAGCAGGAGATTAAGTAAAGGAATTAGTTTACTCAGGCTCTTTGTTCTTCTAGAGAGCCTCTCACCGATCAGACAAGAGGCTCATAGTTTCATTAACTACTTGAGAGCCAGTGAAAAAGGAAAAGAATGTCACACACACAGAAATTAAATCTCACTTATTCAGGATGAATCAGAAAAAGAGGCTCCCTTCACTACACACACACACACACACACACACATTTGGTGGATGGAGCAAACACTCCATAGAGCAAGCTCCAACAACTTCATACATACACATACATACACATATTTTGTGGATAGAACAAAACTCCATAGAGCAAACTACAACCAACCTTTATTCATGAATGCAGAAAAAAAGATATTATGGATGAAGCTATAGAAAGCTACACCCACATATAGAGACACACACATACTGAATTAAGCAGAGAAGGGCTAAATTCCCTCTTTATTATCTTTCTTAGTATTTATACTTTCTCAGGAAAGTGGATCACATTTTTTTTTGTTTTGTTTTAAACATCTTTACATTCTATAAGTTCATAGCAAGTTCAAGACAATAATGGTTCGTGTAAAAAATGACAAATAGTTGCAGCATAAATGTTTACATGCCTTTCCATTAAGGCTGCACATACATTATCTGTTTACATGTCTTTCCACCTGACTAGATATTCATTATCTGTTACTAGTCACCCATAAGTTCATTATAAGTTTAAAATAATAATTTTTATAGCATAAATTAGCATAGTTTTGTCAAGAGACAAATCATCCGCCCAGTGTCTCATTAGTTTTGAAGTTTCATAATGATAAACTAGTCAACATTTTATTTTCTATCCTTGTATCTACAATAAATTGTCCATTCCCAGTTTATGACCTTTAGTCATAAACCACCAGATAGTGGTCTCACAGCTAACCTAGAAGGAATGTTTACTCTGATCAAAATTAGCCCATGACACATGAAGATTTACAGAACTCTATTTGTAGCTTTTATACTATAGAAAGCTCAAAATTACTTGCATAAATTTAGAAACTCTATAAAAATCATTATTAGGAATTATGAAATCATTAATTCGTCTACACAGTTTCACTACGTGAGACTACATCTTTATGTTGGTCTGCAGAAAATCTGCCCAATTGGGTGGGCTAATTCCCAGGAACCCTTAGGCTATGTAATATTGACAGGAAAGGCATATCAGTAGCAAGAAGCAATCCTGGCATGGAGTCTCTTGGGACCTTGCCTCAGAGCTCACCCATCACAGGCCATGCAAAACAGTGGGCCAGCTCCAGAAAAGTCACTTGACTTGCATGTCTTCAGCCTTTTCTAGATGACTTTTGACAACAGCTAAAATTCATTTGTTCAATTCATTTCCAGTTCTGAAAGCTGGAAGTCTAAAATCAATCCATTAGTTGGCTTTTATTTTGTTTTGTCCTTGTTTTTCCTGATTCATGAAAACTCTTTTTTTTATTGTTAAAAATATTAATGTGTATGTGTGTGTCTACCACCTCTCAATAAGGGCATCAAATTATGCATTCATCAATGGCTCATGCACTGATTAAGTCAGGGTCGTTATGATCTAATCACTTCCCCAGTGCACCAGGTCTAACCAAGATTTAAACTCCTGAGATTTGAGGTGTTTCATAGCCATACCATAACAGATACTAACATTTATTTTATTCTAAACATAGCTTGGCTTCCTTGCTTGCTATTCAAAATTAGTGTCAGGACTGCATCTTATCATTATTTATTTGATTTTAATCACACACTACAGCTAGCACTGTTTCAAATCTCTACCGATTTCCCCAACCCCTTCTTCCCCCAGTAATGAGAAACAGAATCTCTGTCCTATCCTTTGGGGGAGAATTAAGCCCAATCTTGGCTTCACATTATTCAGTTTTATCCCTAAAAGAGGCCTTTAGGGCCTAGGTCATCTTCAGAATAGGAAGGTCTCTATGATTTATCAAACTCATGGAACCTCACACTCATTGTCTCAGGTTCCACAGGATGGATAACTCACCCTCAGAAAAACTCTGAGATGTTAGCTGTCTTGGTCAGGGTTTGTATTCCTTCACAAAACATCATGACCAAGAAGCAAGTTAAGAAGCAAAGGGTTTATTCAGCTTACACTTCCACATTGCTGTTCATCATTAAAGGAACTCAGGACAAGAAAATGAGGCAGAGGCCATAGAGGGATGTTACTTACTGAATTGCTTCCCTGGCTTGCTCAGCTTGCTTTCTTATAGAACCCAGGACTACCAGCCTAGGGATGGCACCACCCACAATGGACCCTCCCACCCTTGATCACTAATTGAGAAAATGCCTTACAGCTGGATCTCATGGAGGCATTTCCTCAAGGGAGGTTCCTCTCTCTGTGATAACTCCAGCTTGTGTCAAGTTGACACACAAAACCAGCCAGTAGATTAGCTTTAATAATCCTAACCTCCCACATTATTAAATACGAACAAAATTCTTCTATATCTACTATTAATACACCAGACATGGTTTCCTCCAAAGGAAGAGTTAGTGACTGACATATCTAAAGTATCAGTTACTCCTTAAGATTAATCTTGGAACATCCTCAGTCTCTATTTTAACAGTGACATGCTTGCTCCACAAAACACACTAGTATCAGGACATAACATTTTGAAAACTATTTACCCAGAGGATGGAGATGGTCTCAATCATATCAGCATTCTGGGAAATAGGACACTATTTCAGAGAAGATCTACTCTGGAGATTAGATGTCATGCATACAGCATCAGTGTCATCTAGACATTAAAAGTGACTTAGTGCAACTTGACTTTTTTCCACTATAAGTATTCTACAAAGTAAGAAAACTATAGTTTCTTACATTTGTGCACTTGTTTTAATCAAAGAAAGTTCTGGCTTGCTACATGGTTTATTAAGAAAGAGGAGAGGTTTCAAGTCCTGATGAGCCAACACGGCAGGCAGGCTGGTCAGAAATCATTCTGAGTTTGTCAGTACCAGCCGTGACAAGTATTCATGTCAAAGGGCAGCCGTGAGCATCTGCGAGAACTCAGTATTAACCACGCAAGTGGCAAGGACATATGTGCCTTCTAATGACTGTTAATGTCCATCAGGAGTCCTCTGACTTCTACTTTAATATCTGCAAGCTGCTTGGTTACACAGCAGGATATTTTGGTTCGAGCATAAAAATGATTTCTCATCTTGGCTGAAGATGAGAATTTACTTCTCGAGAAGCATGGGGTGAAGGAGACAACCCATTACTGAAGACAAAGGATCACCTCTGCTGAGGCTCAGACATAATGGGGAGTTTAACTGTTCACTGCTTCTCCTTCAAGAGTTCTGGGAGGCAGAGGATGTGGTTTATTTTTTAACATATAATTTTGATTATCTAGCTCTACTGTTGAAAAAGATTACTTTTTGTTGATTGTAGAAAGTCAACTAATTCTGAATACATGGGCCTTGTTTCTGATTCTTTAATTCACCCATCCCTTATTTTCTGCAGTAATGGTAATTAATACCTTTTCTTTTACTCCCTATGCTGTCACACTAATTCTTCAAATCATGGAATGCATTAATATTTCAACCTGTGAAATCATATCATCAATTATGCAAAACTGCACTAGTGTTTGGATTAGGATCATGTTCCATCTATAGGTCAATTTAGAAAGAATTAAAGTGTTTTTTAATTTATTTTTTTATTTTATGCTCATTGGTGTTCTGCTTATGTGTATGTCTGAGTGAGGGTATCAGATTAGCTGGAACTGGAGTTATAGACAGTTGTGAGCTGCCATGTAGGTGCTGGGAATTGAACCCTGGTCCTTTAAGAGAGCAGCCAGTGCTCTTAACTGCTGAGTCATCTCTCCAGCCCTAGTAATTGAAATCTTAGTGATATTATATTTGCTGATCTGTATTTATACTTCTCAACTCTCTTAAATCTTTTAAATTTGATTTCATCTTTCTTTACAGTTTTTAGTATAGAGGTATTACTTGATTTTTATTAAATTTATTCAGAACTATTTTATTTAAAATATTTTCCTAATATTTTCTGCAAGCACATAAACATAAAAACAAAGCTGGGGATATTAAAGTATTTGTCAGAGCAACGTGGAGAAGACCTAGAATCCATGTAGAAAAGCCAGAAGTGGAAGCAGGCCCTTGTCACTCTGATGCTGGGGATGCAGAAATAGGCAGATCTCTAGGACTCACTGGACAACCTAGCCTCATCAGTGAACTCCAGGCCAGTGAGAGACACTGTCTCAGCCAAACAGGATGGCCACTTGAGAAAGAACACACTGGCCTTCACGTGTACCTGGCCTTCACGTGTACCTGCACATACATGGACATGCATGACCTAGCCCCACAAAAATAGGATGCCATATATATATATATATATATATATATATATATATATATATATATATATATATATATTTTTTTTTTTTCCTTAAGGGATGAAGTAACAGTGTACTGCTGAAGCAGGCTTGGAACTCCTTGTTCAAGAGAGCTTCCTGCTGTAGCCTCCTGTGTAGCTAGTGCTAGAGGCTTGAGTCCCTGTGCAGGGCAAGTCATACTATTTATTTATTTATTTATTTATTTATTTATTTATAGTTGAAAAGGAAGGCCTTTCGCCAGCTACAAGCTCCAGTAAGCCCTTTCCAAAATTTTCTTTTGTAATCTAGATGTAACCAGAAAGGTTGTAATAATTACAAACAAAACACTGGGCATCTCCCCAGTACTCTATAGGTATTCAAATAAAGGTAATGGCAAAGTTAATGACCATGACCATTATAATGGAAGCAGCTAGTGTGGTTAGGCAACACTATGCAAATTCCTACTGTCACTTTGAGGTCTATATTTGGGTTTGGATCCCTGCCTCACTGCAGCACCGTGTTCAAGAGACTATGCAAAGTTGCCACCTCTTTATCTGTGTGCCTCTGTCTGGCTTTCTCCGGCAGTTCCATCTGAGGCTCTCCTGAGTTGGGGGTGGGGGTAGGGGAATGGACTGAGGGCTGAGTTGTCCTCAGGTACATAAAAGAGTTCTAAACCAGCTGGTGCTGCATGAGAAATCTGTCTCAAAGTATCAAAATGAAAACAAAACAAAACAAAAACGTTGATGTGGCTTGCATCTTTTCTATGACACATTTTCTATGAACGCTCACCTTTTATGCAAAGGATGAGACAAATAAGTCAGCTATTCTCTGTCTGCCAAGCTGGGCAGTCCTGAAAAGACACTTTCCCGAGCAGCCTAGAAGCTAAAGAGTATGAAAGTGTTAGAGGTTGGTATGTATGTACACGCACACCCATGTGCATGAAGTTACAAGTCAAAGTGAACTTTTGAATGTGCCCAACTAGGTGACTGTCACCGCCATTTGTTCTAGGACAGAAAGGCTATTTAACAGGCAAAGACAGCTGCCAGCTTAGGCTTTAATGCGCTCGCTCCGTCCCATCCAGCGTGACCTGGTGTGACCACCCTTTCTAGGTAGAGAGGATTCTGTCTGCATTGGACAGTAAGTCCTCAGGCTGAGTCCGGATGACTTTAAATCAACAGGAGGGGAGAAGTTTTAGGACTTAATACTCCCAGGCAAGGGCCAGTGCTGATCCCTCAGGGTGAATCCAGGGGAGTCGGGTCTGGGATCCGATTTCATCAGCATTTCAGTATCAGTGATGTCTCTGAAATACTAACAAATGTTCCTTTCTCCTGATATTTTAAGTTCCACTAAAACACAGTGACTAATCTGTGGGAATCAGGTACTGGCCGGGGTGAAGCAGATGTCAGCTGAGAACACAGGGAGATGAAGTTCATTCCAATTAAGATTTCAACTATTTTAATGAAGTCTTAAAACAAAAATTAATGTGAATACTGCAGGGGCAGGGGAAGGGGGAGCAAAAATCTCTTTCTTACACACTTTTCCTGTTCTGTAGTAGGAATTGCGTATCCAGAGCCTCATACAAAGTGTGACTTAGGCAAAGAGCACTACCATTGACCCAATTCTTGGCCCTCTTTTTCTTTTAAGACAGGATCTTGCTAAGATGTCCAGGCTGACCTTGAGGCCTTGGCAGTCCTCGACTTTGCAGTCTTCCTGCACCAGCCTCTGTTCCATTTTGCTTTCTGTTGTTATAAACACTGAGCAAAAGCCACTTGTGAGAGGGGAAGGTTTGTTTCATCCTACACGTCCAGGTCACAAACCATCACTGAAGGAAGTCAGGCAGTAACTCAAGCAGTTACTGAATTAAGAAACCATGGTACAATGCTGCCTATTGGCTCGCTTTCTCTCTCTGGCTCCTGTCCAGGTCTCCATCTTACACAGCCCGAGACGGGCTGCAAAGGGATGATGACACTGCCTACAGAGAGCTGAGCAGTCCTGTATCAGTCAAGATGTCCCTCACAGACATGGCCAAAGGCCCATCTGTCCTAGTCAATTTTTCACACGCCCACTTTGCCAGAAAACGGGCCTCCTCTACTTGTTTAACAGCTTTGCTGAGATGTTATAAGCAGAAGAGATCAGTTCATGATGATGACCACAACGGGGGTGGGGGGTGGGGGGGGGACATTTCTGTCACCATGGCTACTCTTCATTGTCAACTTCAGTGGATGAAGAGATTGAAAGAATAGAAAGAACTTCACCATCTGGGCTGCCCTGCGAGGGCTGTTGAATCACTTCAGGAATTGACTGACCAGAAAGATAAGAGAGGTGTGCAAGGACATCCCCAGACAAGCCCAGTTGAGAAGTGGGCCATCTGGTCTGGTTTGGCGCCTCTCTGACTCTCTTACACAGATAAGCACCCTCCCCTTAGAGCCGCTGTGGAAGACAACCTGACTGCACTTTCTTTGTCTAGTGCGCCGGCCCATCCCGCAGCTCTTCCTCCCTCCCCAAGGCTCCCCCACACCACAGCACCGGCCCTCACAGTGAGGCATACCGCTCCCGGTAGAGCACACCCTTCCCAGTTTCTTTTTCCACATAAACCCCTAACTCTCAAGCCTCAGGGTTGACTCCTATCTCCTGCATGAGATACGTGTCGGCTCTGAGCTCGGGTAATAAACTGCCTCGTGTGCTTGCATCAAGACGGTCTCTCAAGTTTCCTTGGGTGCACGCCATTACGAGATTTGAGTGGGTGTCTCCCTGCGTGGGCCTTACAAGATGTGTAAGAGATTAGTGCTTATAAACACAAATACTCCATGACCTGCCTTCCTACTAGTGTGTGGAATCTTATAAAGTTGAATTCATAGAAAAACGGCTCCAACAAAACACTCTTTTAAGGTTATTATGGGAAACAGAATTTGGTAATATATGGCTGTAATTCAGCATTCAAGATGTGGAGGCAGGAGGATTACACACACACACACACACACACACACATACACAGAGAGAGAGAGAGAGAGAGAGAGAGAGAGAGAGAGAGAGAGAGAGAGAGAAAAGAAACAAAGATTTGTTTTAACTTGCTCATGCTTATGCAACAGAAAATTTAATATACACTTGAAATGCTTTTTCTTTTTTTAATAATGAAAATGTGTTCACATGACAATGTAATGAACACCTGTGTACCAGCCATTCTGTCTAAAAATAAATAACTTATTGTTCATCTTGAAAAAGAAAGAAAGGAAGAGAGAAAGAGAGAGAGAGAGGGAGGGAGGAAGGAAGGGAGGAAGGAAGAAAGGGAGGAAGGGAGGGAGGGAGGGAGGAAGGAAGGAAGGAAGGAAGGGAGGAAGGAAGGAAGGGAGGAAGGAAGGAAGGAAGGAAGACAAGGTAAGTCAATCAGTGACTGTCGAGCAAAACCTGGCTTAGGTCCAGAAGCATGAAGTGTTGGGGCTAGAGATATAGCTCAGATTGCAGAGTGCTTGCCTAACATGCACAAAGCCCTGGGTACTGCATAACCAAGTATACTGGTACATACCTATGATTACAGTACTTGGGAGGAGGAGGCAAGAGGATCAAGAGTTAAGGCCATTTTCATCAATGATCAAACTCTGGCCTAGCCTAGGTGACAGAAGACTGTCTGGAAAAAAATTACAAAGTTTGAATTATCCAGGATGAGTACATCTTATGTCAGCATGGTGATCATAGTCAGCGTACCATGTATGGCTGGATGAGCTGTGTACTACAAGACCATAGGACAGTGCCGTATGAATAGATTAGAGTGTATGCATCATCACTGAGCTACAAGTACAACCATTTTCCTTGAAACTAGGCCAAACCTCTTAGAGATGGTCTCCACAATTAATAACACTGAATTGTATGCTTAACATTTATGAATAGAGTAGATCCTGAATCTCAGCTACTAAACAGTATGTGTGTGTGTGTGTGTGTGTGTGTGTGTGTGTGTGTGTGTGTGGTCATGGATATGCCAACTAGCCTGATTGCGCTAATAATGTCACAATGTGTATAAAAATACCACATTGTGCATCTTCAATACGTACCAATTTGTCAGTCATACTTCTGTAAATTGAAGGAAATTTGGACCATTTGAAACAGGATTCATAAAGCAAGCTGCTGAGTTAGAAATACTCTTTCTGAAATATGAATCTATGCATATTTAACAGATGTGTATTAACCCATAACTACTAGCACACAAAAGTTGTTGGACAGCCCTAATAGGAATAAAGTCCCAAGGTCATAAAGGATGACTTTTTTTTTTTTTTTAGCTGAGTCAGAAGAATACATTTTATTTTTAATTGTATATTTATGTGTGCCTGGGTCAGGGTATGTGAGTGTGAAGACAGATGCTCTGGGGACCCAGAAGATGGCATCAGATCCCATGTGGCTGGCTGTGAGCCACCCAGCCTGGGTGCTAGGAATCAAACTTAACCTCTGCAGGAGCGGTTGTGTGTTCATATCTACAGAGCCGTCTCTTCAGACCTAAGAGTGCTTTTTAAATTTGCTGTGTATATCTGCACCGAGGCAGTGGTTAGCATGGCAGAGAAAGATGGCATACTGAGATCAGAACGTCAGTATGATGTAGCCATTTGCTTCTCAGAGGTGTAAGGACTTAGTCCACTTTTCCAGGCAGAATTGTCTCCGGGACAAGATGCCACCTAGCACACTCATGCTTAATATGTAATTGAAGATATTGAACTCTTCATTTGTCTATTAAAGGTCCATTAAAAGTTAAAGTCACAGATCCTTCTAATAACATAAATGTATTAGTCTTTCATGAAAGTGTTTCCACACCTGGAATCTCTACCCCGGTCTCAGAATCTACAGATGAACATAATGCACCTTCTATGCAACTGATGGATTTCTCTTACTTGTTTTGTTTCTTCAGATCCCTGGCATGGCGGATTTTGTTGTGAACAGTTAAACTATCTTTGGGAGTGATAGTTTAGCGTGTTTGGTGGCCTGTCACTATCCAGCAAAACAAGATAAGTCATTTGGTGACCGGTGACAGTTGAAAGCCTAATCAGTCCGCCTCTGCCCTGTTGGCCTTGCCGAGCAGAGCTCCCTGGCACAGAAAGCACACAGACCAGCTGGAGATGCCCAGGGCACACCACTCACTCCACACCCCCATCTTCCTTCATCTCCTCCAACTTTTTTCCATGACCATACTGCAGTCTCTGCTGAAATTTAAGAAAGACTTAAAATCAGGGACACCTGTTGTAGTTGGAAATGACCCTGTTGTCTGTGTTACGGTGGCCATTGAGCCTGGGACAGCTGCACAAATCCAAGGCCAGTCAGGGTTCACTTCAGTAGTATTCTTTCTTGGAAGAACCCCAGCTCCTCAGCGTTGCTGTAGGTTGGATGGTTTTTGCAGAAAGACAGTTTTGCTAAGTAAATACACATAAACATACACACACACACACACACACACACACACACACACAGGACTAGCAGGGAGGGACTGAAAACAACAGTTAAATTGAAAGATACTAAAAATAATCTGCATATATCGAGAGAGCTATATTTACCCGCTTTCCCCCTGCACTGGCCTTTCAACAATGCTGGGCGCTCTGGGTTCCTGCTAAGCGCAACCTGAGAATCTATGGCAGTGTGCAATCTTTTTACATCAATATAAAATACCAGGTGGCCATACCAGGACCAGAACTCAGCTTTCCTCATCCCCAAACTCTTTTTTAGCCCTGCTTTGTTTCCCATCTTTTATTTCTATTTGATGTGTGGCTGCTGCTTCTGGAGTTTAATTGTCTTCTGGTTATCTCAGGCTGCAGGCCAGAATTGCTTGGTAGGATAGGAGAGACCAAAATGTTTGCCCAAAAGTCCTACAAGATGAGGGATATTTAAAAAAAAAAAAAAAAAAGAAAAAGATTGGCCAGGTGTGGTGGCGCTCGCCTTTAATCCGAGCACTCAGGAGGCAGAGGCAGGCAGATTTCTGAGTTTGAGGACAGCCTGGTCTACAGAGTGAGTTCCAGGACAGCCAGGCCTATACAGAGAAACCCTGTCTCGAAAAAAAACCAAAAAAAAAAAAAATTTTAATTTCTTGTCATAATCAAGTTTTACAGTATCTAATAAAAAAGGCTCACATTTAATGGCTTTCTTTTTTTCTTTTTTACACAATTATCTATATTACATCCTGCCTTTCAAATAGATGAGAATTGTGAACCAAGGGTCTAGTTTAAATAACATGCCATCTTTACAGGACAATATAAAGCAATAGCTATGTGGCTCATCATTTGTGGGTGTGAATGGTTTGTATCTGATGCCCGCCTAGTGGCTAAGATTCAGTTATCCTCTTTGCCCTGTGTAGTTCACTGAATTTGACACTAGCAATCAGTCTGCACTAGCAATCAGTCTGCGTGCATCTGCTGTGTAGTGTCACGGGCGTGACTTTGACTTTCCTTAATACTATCACTGTAAGATATTTTGAGGGTCCGTAAGCATTTTTTATTGCTAAATTGAGAGTCCGTGGTTTTGCTTTCAGATTGCTTCTGAAGGGAGGCAGCATTCACATTGGGCTTGGTCAAGAGGGTGTGAAGTTAGAGGCTACTTCAAGCAGAGGTAGCACCAAGTCCGAGCGGTCACTTGAGGAAGCATGGTAGCTTGGAGGCAAAAGATGACACACAAGCCAGTCACAGGCAGATCGTCTTCTCTCTAAGCTGAGGAGTTTGAACTTTGTCCCGAGGCAGTGGAGAGTTACGAAAGGATAGAACGCAGAGGAGTAAAAGCCTCGGGTTTGATTTATACGGGTCAGCTTGTCAACGCTAAACATTGGGCAGTGCGTGGGAGGGGCCTGAGAGCAAGGAGGGAAGGCAGAGGGCTGCGGCCATAATTCAGGGAGAGATGAAAGAGTGTGAGCAAAGGCAGCGACAGTCTGGATAGAGGCTGGGAGAGATGTTCCAGGGCATGAAGCAGGCCTGGACTTAGGTAGAGCTTCACAATGGCTTCTGACTGCACGGCTTGACTACAGTGGCCAGAGGATGAGAGAGAATGCAGAGTGTGTACAGGATCCAGCTTCAGATTTAGTTGAAAGGAATATTCCCGAGCTTCTAATTTTCCTCATGTACCGTATACTGCAAGACTCCAGGACAGTGCTGGGAGAATAGATTAGACTGGGTCTACAGCACCCCCGAACTATTCCAGTATAAGGATGACCATTTTCCTTGTGACTAGAGAAACCTCCAAGACCACAGCATCTTGAGATGGGTATGAGAGGTAGAGAAGACCTCAGGATCTAATGTAACACTAATATAGTTCTTGTTGTAGACAAGTGTTGAAAGGTTAGGTGATGAGTCCAAATGAAAGCAGCAAGCCCCATCCCCCACCCCCAGCAGCTGGAGACACCATAAGGAGGTCATGGAATGCCCTCAGTACCAGAGCTGAAAGAGAAAGAGACTCCATCTCTTCACCACTGTGGCACAGCTTGGGAATGCCAAAAAAGTAGCCACAAAGGAATATCCTGCCAAAGTACTGGACACAGGGCATAGGAACGGACTACAGAGGAATGTGACGAGTCTCCAGCACGCTGAGCCCCTGGATGGCATCCATACCCACAAAGCACCAGGAACGCTGTTTCCATTTTGCTTAGAAAGCCTGAGAATACACAGCCATTGCTTTTATCCTGTCCAGTAAAGATGCCACGTTATGTAAATTAGTCTCTTTGTTCACAATTCTCACATATTTGAAAGATACAAAGTAACATGGGTAATTTTGTAAAAAAAATATTAAATATGAGTCTTTTTATATCAAATACTATAAAACTTGAATCATGACAAGGAATTAATTTTTTTTCCTCCTTCATCTTGTAGGACTCTTTTTTTTTTTTTAAATTCTTTTCTCTCCTCTATCCCACACAGTAAAATCTTTGTTTGCACAAAGGGACTGTACATTCTCAGATTAAAATTATCTAATCCTTTCTCGCTTCATTCCTGTGGACAAATTCTCTTAAGGCTAGTTAGTGGAATAAGACTGTGTGATTAGAACCTCAGGCAATGGGGATAGCACATAGTCACCACCTGAGTTTGAATTAAAGCTAAATAGACTTCTTGTCCATCTATGCGATTGCCCAAGTGCACCCTCTTGAATGTGTGCCTCGCCTAGACACTTCACTCGTACTGATGTTTTCTCTCTTCGTGATTCTGAACTTACTTCTAACCACTTGCCCTTCAAATTAGGCAGCAGGTGTATTTCTAAGAAGTTGTGAAACCAAATTTTATTTTTTAAATATTCCTATCATTATGAGAGTCTTAAGATGGGCAACAATGGTAGTTTAGAAAATAAATATATCCATTACCACACGTCCGACAGCATCCTGCATTGTGTAGCATTATCTCAGGAGAAAGCTGAAATGGAGAGTACATGAGCTATGTGGATTGCAGCATCAGCACCAAAGCCATCCATCCTCCTGGAACACGATGAACAGTCACTGGACTGACAAATGAGTAGGCTGGCAGCACAGAGTGATCTCATGTGACCATGACGAGTCTGTGAAGAAGGACTTAGTAACTTTGTTTTATAAAAAGGAAACAGAGGCACAGAAAGTTTGACAGACTTGAGCGGTCAAGGTCACCGAGCTAATTGATACTGGCGACATTAAATGAGGTCTTCAGGTTCTTCCCACAGTGTGATGCCCACTCATAAAAGCTTCACTTTGCATAACCAACTTAAGAGGACCTACTATGTTCCTCTTGTAAAGAAAGAAACATAACTTATATGTTGTAAGTTAAAGCAAATAGCAGGGGAGGTTCCCCTACAATCGGACTGCTCATTTGTAAATGCACAGGATCTTATTCCTCTACCAATTTCGAAGAAGGGCTGATGGAGCTTACCAAGAACACACAGATTGCTGGTCGTGACCAAAGGAGAAAACGAAAGAGGGCAAAATACAAAGTCTGATGGAATTTCCACTCATCTTTGCCTCCTTGACCTGTGCTTTATCAGTTCTTCCATAGTTAACTAACGTTCCGTCACCACTACAGGCTTGCTTTTAGACGGAGAGGTTCTCTTTATTAAGTTGCCACTATAAATCTGTTCAATTGATATGTTAAACTAATAAAATAGGATTTGGCTGCAAGTAGGTAAATAAGCTCCAAACCTAACAGATTTTGAAAGTAGTAGAGGAGGGAGATAGGATGCCATGGAGCCCCGCGCATCCTCCTCCGTCACAGCAGAACCCATGGTGGGGGAAGGGTTATATTTCAGACCAAAGCACAGATAGTAGTACCTACTGGTGGCTGCTTAGCACATCCCCACACCAACCCCGAGATTCACACAGGTTTCCGTTCTGAACCCAGGCCGGGCTTTGCACACCTACTGTGCTCTCTATCCTCATCTTTGGTTTTTAGCAGAAGGTAAACAGAAACTGGAAGATCAGGCTATGAGAAGGAAGATTCTGTTTCTCTTGGACCAGAGGGGAGCCTGAAACAGAGAAATAAAGACAGCATCTTCATCACCAGGGTCCTTTCAAACAATAAAATCAGGTCTGTCTCTGCATATAAACAATAAAATCGGGTCTGCTCCTGCAGACACTATTCAGGAGAATCTGGGCAGGGCAGCACACTGTCTTTGCTTGTTTGACTAGGTCTTTGATGGGTGATGGTGTCACATGACAACCGTAGGGACATCAGTCTCAGATGCCTGGCAGACTTTGCCTGACACACTCAGGGCTCAGGGGCCTGACTGAATTGTCAATTCAATGTTATTTTTCTTTTTTATTCATCCTGCTCTGAGTCAGGGGTCTTTTCCCTCCAATTAACTTATTGACCGCACCGAACGCAACCCGATTGAAGGTTGAAGTTTAAGGTAGAACGTGAAGCTGATGACAATTTGATAAGAAGGCCCAGAGGCTATAAATACGTGTGTGAGGTTTGGGAGGACGTGGTCATGCCCTTCCCAGCAAGCACACAGCAGATTCACAGTGCTGTTTACTGAAGTGCTCTAAATTTAGAAGAAGCAAGTCTAATGGAGCCTGGCTCTGTGAGTCAGCCAAGAGCCATCTGATCCTCCCCAGCAGGGACCTGCAGAGGAGAGAGAATGCTGAGGCCCCTGTAGGGGAATCACCTCCAGGGTTGACTCCTGTGACCAAGCAGAGCCTTGCTGGTCAGAAAGTTTGCACGGAAGGGGACCGCTCAGCAGAGCAGACTCACCCACAGATCCAGGCTGGAAGAGAAAAAGGGGGGCATTCTTGGGCAGTTCTGGCCAGCTTCCCAGGGTTTCAAACTTGTGGTACAACTGGTTGAATCTTCCCTAGAGGTGAAGACTGCAAACGAATCTTCAAGGCTGGAAACACAGGACATTGGCGACAGCCTGGACTCCTGAATCTTTATCTGTTTTTTAAAAAGCCACAATAGCTTTTATGCTTAGATTTTTATGTATATGAAATCTTTACAATTGCAGAAATGGTATTTCTTCACATGTGCTTCAAAATAAGTTTTTTTTAAATTTAAAAACTGCCTGACTTGCTCAAAAATGAGTTTTTCAGCACCTGATATTGCCATATGATTAAATTAAGACCATTTAAGACAAAAAGATACCCCATTGTTTCCTTCTCTTCCTTCCTTCCTTCCTTCCTTCCTTCCTTCCTTCCTTCCTTCCTTCCTTCCTTCCACTTCTTTCTTTCTTTTTTTTCCCAATGGGATGGGTGTTCAAGACTAAGTTTCTCTATATAGCCTTGGCTGTCCTGGAGCTCACTCTGTAGTAGGCTACTCTCAAACTCAGAGATCTGCCTGTTTCCACCCCTGAGTGCTGGGATTAAAAGTATGCACTACCACAGCCCTGGTAGATACACCATTTTTTTTTTCTCAAAGGAAATTTCTTGAACTTGACCTAAAGTAATTGTCAGTGATTTGTTATTTTCCATGAACAGATATTAATCTCAGTTTAATTACAAAAAGGAAATATCAATAAAATATATTCAGTGGGCTTGAGGGCCTCACAATGTGTTACTCTGTAAAGATCTGAGTTGGGGATCCTCAGACACGAGGCTGGACATGATGTAAAGGAAAACAAGATGTGGCAAGACATTTGGCAAAAGTTAGCTATGGTTTCTAGTGGGTGTTAAGATTTAAACTGGGTTTTAAGAAGATGCTCTAAGTAAGATTTAAGAGTCATACTAGGGCGGAGTGAGGAAGAAGTAATAGCTAACAATGAATGGAGGTGGCTGGAACAGAAACAGGAGCACTGGGCTCCTTCTTCCTGGTCAACCCTCCCCACTACCCCTATCCCATCTGGCTCTTCCCTAGCATAGAGCATGAGGCTCCCAACTTGTCTTTCTGCTTCTTAAGCTCTGAGCCTTCCCTCCATAGAAGTATCTTTTCTGAGCTGGGCGTGGTGGCACACGCCTTTAATCCCAGCACTCGAAAGGCAGAGGCAGGAGGATTTCTGAGTTCGAGGCCAGCCGGGTCTACAGAGTGAGATCCAGGACAGCCAAGGCTACAGAGAAACCCTGTCTCGAAAAACCATAAAAAAAAAAAGAAGTCTCTTTTCCATATAGCATTATTGCTCAGGGCTTTGATGTACCAATCACTTATTCCTTAGTACATTTATAAAGCTATGCTCAGCATTCCAGGAGATGTGGACCAGCAGGCAAGGCAGCCAGTTAAGGAGATTGGAACCTCTACCCATGGTCAGCCAGTTCTCCAGGAGGAATCAGGCAGATGAACAAAGCATTTCAGAAAAGAAACACAGCAAATAGCAAATAGGAAATTGAAAAGGCCCAGGCTCTGAACACCAACCACCAGCCTTTGCATGTATGATGATGGGCCCAGATACCAGTTGTCTAATCAAGACTGAAGTGGCTCCTTAGACACAGTGCCCAGGGTACACAGCTGATTCCAAATGGACTTGTTCCCAACACAGCCTGGGAACAAGTCTTGAGGACTGAAGTCAGAGTTCAAAGCATAAACCTGTCTCTGAAGCCAAGCTTCTTGTTGAATCTAAGGGTTTTCCATGGGGTACAAAGTCAAGCACTGGGTTGGGGACACCAAGTGTTGATAGGTGTTATTTTGCAAATGTGTTATTTTCCAAGTGACCCTGTATATGCATATGCTGTGCATGACTATGAACATTCATTCTATGTAGGGTTGTATAGCCATTATGCTGAAATGGGTCTTAGAGGTGATTCAAATGGTTTTCAAAGAGGATTTTGGCTTCCCTTGCTTTTTGTGTTAAGGTATGTCCCATAGACCTGACCAGTGTCCAGCCTGTGTCACATTGAGTAAGAGAAACCACTACATAGATGTCTCCCAGCACCCAAGTACTGATCCAGACCTGCTTGTTAATACAGTGAGTGGTATTTCTTCTGGAATAAGAACAAGAGAGAAGTGTGTGTGGTCCTGGGTGTGTTCATCTGTCTACTAAGTCTTAGGATATGGCAACTCACAACTAGGAGAATGTATTCCCAAGTTGGATTTCTCATACGAAAATTGATATATATTCGCTTGGATGAAAATGGCTTTCCTGTCTGGGTTTCTCTACATAGCCAGAAAATCTTCTGCACTTATTTCTATTCCAAGAGGCTGTATGAATGGTAAACATACAAAACCAACTTGAATTATATAGAAGAAGGGAACACGTGTTTTCAGAACACTAAAATAGCACAGTAAAATCAGGCAGGTGTTTGAGCAGGGAATCTGAAGCCATCTTCTCAAAAGGCTCTGGGAGTTTTTATTTAAATGTCTTCAGCAAAATAAACGGTTACTAGGAAAACATGTTGTAAACATAAGAAGGGTCTTGAAATGTAGCCGGCTGATTTCTCCTTCCTTTGTAATCCCATTAAGCTCAGTAGCAAAATTCAGCCCCCCCTGGCAGCTCTCCTCACCCACAGCTGCCAGAAAGCAGTCCGTGTTCTGAGCCCAGAGGAAAGTCTTCATTGGTTAATAACCCCTGACCTTTCAAAGGTGAAGTCTTCAGGGGCTTCACTTGACTTGGAGGCTCCTACACAATATACAGGTTGATCAAGAGGTGGGAATTTGTTGGCGGCAGAGGCTGGTGTGATAAAGGGAAAGAACCTAAAGATGTCTATTCTGGATTGACTCAACTGTTGATTAATTTTTTTTTCTTAAATTTAGGATACAATGGTTTCGAATGTGTAGCGATAACAATCTATTTAAAGTTCTAGTTCATCTTAAATAAGTAGTGGTTGCTGTTTAGAGAGTTAGAAGGCAGGCAAAGTGAAATGGTGATTTTGTTGCTGTTTAGAGAGTTAGAAGGCAGGCAAAGTGAAATGGTGATTTTGTTGCTGTTTAGAGAGTTAGAAGGCAGGCAAAGTGAAAATGGTGATTTTCGTTATTTTGACTCTTTTCTAAGAACTTTGAATGTGGCTTTTAAAACTGCATTAATACTATATACAGGTCGAAGCATTTAATGCCTCATTTATAAACCATTCTTTCTTTTCAGCTAGTAAAATTCTCCCTAAATAATTTTGGCAGTTTGTCTCCATTTATTTCGAATAAACTTTTTAACCCCTGACTCGATACCACTGAGAGCTCAGGCCATACTCTCCAGTCATTTGCTGGCTAACAAAGATTTATGTTGTTCCTAAAATGTGCCAGACCTTTCTCTGGGAGGCAGGGAGACATGAGGGAGTGGAAGGGGGAGGATCCTAACGAAGAAAGAATGAAAATCTTTATTTTTATAAAACTGTTTATTGTCTGAAATGTTGGAATATAAACAATAAACAAGGCAAATGTGACCCTGGCTGAAGAGAGTATAAATTATTATTAGAAAGATGGGCAGTAAATCAATTCCATTTTTTAAATAAAGTGTGGAGGTTTGAATAAGAATGCCTCCCAGAGGCTCATAGAATTAAATGTTTAGTCACTAGAGAATGGGACCATTTGGTTTAGGAGGTGTGGCCTTATAGGAGGCACTGTGTCGCTGAGGTGGAGATTGAGGTTTCAAAAGCTCACACCATGCCGGGCGTGGTGGCGCACGCCTTTAATCCCAGCACTCGGGAGGCAGAGGCAGGCAGATTTCTGAGTTCGAGGCCAGCCTGGTCTACAAAGTGAGTTCCAGGACAGCCAGGGCTACACAGAGAAACCCTGTCTCGAAAAACCAAAAAAAAAAAAAAAAAAAAAAAAGCTCACACCAGGCCCAGTCTCTCTCTCTCTCTCTCTCTCTCTCTCTCTCTCTGTCTCTGTCTCTGTCTCTCTCTGCCTTGGGATCAGGAGGTAGCTCTCAGCTTCTCCAGAATCACACAATGTGCAGCCACGCAACGTGCCATCATGATACTTATGAACTAAGGCTCTGTAACTCTAAGCAAGCCCCTAATTAAATGCTCTCCTTTGAAAGAGTTGCCTTGGCCATGGTGTCTCTTTACAGTAACAGAGCAGCGACTAAGACATAAGATAATTTGGTAATAACGTAACATACATGTTGGTGAGATACGGCATGGTCATTCTAAGTAACATTGTAGCTAACAAACATTTTCCAAAGTAGACAGAATCAAAACAAACAAACAAACAAACAAACAAAAAACCCTGAAGAGTTTGGGGCTTAAAATGTAACATCAAGACAAGAGAGAGAGAGAGAGAGAGAGAGAGAGAGAGAGAGATTCCTAAAATTACAGAAATATGCAACCTATGTGACTGCACAAGCAGCTGACTTGGCTGGTTAATCATATCCTGCTTCCAACTGGCCTGGGACAATCCAAAGTAACCTATGAAAGGCCAGGAAGACATCTTCCCTGCCCTGCTATCCTAGACTGGGAAACCCCATGCCACTGCCTTCTCTCAACATACAACATGCAAACAAGGATGACTCACAGGCCATGGATAAGATGGACCAAGATTTAGAGTAAGTCTATTTTAAGTCATGTTAAAGATTCCACCTGAAGGTCGTCTTCAAGGGCCATTTTTTCTCTATACAGTCATATCTAAAACACTGACACCCCCACAGCTCCCCCACGAGGAAGGCCAGACAGACCCAACTGTCTGACATAAACCATCAGGGGCATGGAGGAATAACAGCAGAGGAAGGGGGTGAAAAAGGGCCCAAGAGGAGTTCAAATGACAAAAAGAAAAGGAGGGCAGCAGCCAGAGGAGATGAGCTCCCTGATATGCATGCCTCCTGGCTCAAGCTGCAGAGTGAACAACCACTCTACCCCTTATCTGAGCGAGTGGGCAGGCTCAAGGGCCGCTTACTAAGGGTTTATTTCTGGTGGTGAACTGTCCCTTCCTGTCCTTCCAAGTTTTAAGGGCATAGCTAAGGGGTTGCATCTAGAGTGTGTGTGGCCCCATGACACCACGCCGTGCTCCACACTTGCTCGTCCTCCCACTGTACATGCCGTTTTCCCCTTCACAGGGATAGTCGGCTCCTAATCCTGCTTCTCCATGTCTTTGGACCAGCTGGTCCGGTAGGCGGGCAGTTGGCTAAAGGCTATGAGACAGCTTAATTAGCCTGTAATGGGTATGGTCCTGTGACACCCCCTTATCCCCATACACACACCCCTCATAGGCTCGGACTCAATTACCTAATTAAGGTTGGTTGGATCCACCTCACACCCAGCTTTAACCAGGGCTGCAGCATTTGATTATTGGTGGAAAATGTTGAAAAGCTCTACAGAGGCATGAGCTTTTACTTAGCCTCACTTGTTCTTCTAGTCCATAAAGTGGGAACAATAGTTTTTAGTCATATGATTATGGAGGGCTTATTTCAATAACCACGTACCTTTTAATATATTAAAAAGTATGATAGGGCACCTTCTTTCAGATGCCAACTTTCACATGTCCACCCCTGGGCTTGGAAAGGACCTAGCTATGCCCTGGGTCCTAGGCAAGTGGTCCACAGAAAAGCCTTCTTCACATAAGTGTGTGCTGAGAGCTATACACATCTTTATGGGAAGACCTTCAACTAAGTATAAAACACCATCCTCTCTCCCTGCTATGCCCAGAGAAACTAAGAGTGTTTGTGGTTGGCCGCGGGTTTGGCATCGAATCTGAGGTTCAGTTTAACCTAATGCATCTCTTTGCTTCCAGTCTAAGGCTTGCCTTCTGTGAACGGTTTCTTCTCTTGAACGGCACATTTAGTTATCTTATTATGTCAGATTAGGAGACCCAAAATATAAGCATGACCTTTAATCAACTGGTGGGTGGTCTGGCCTTCATTCTTTACTTTTGTTTGTTTGTTTGTTTGTCTGTTTGTTTTTCAAGACAGGGTTTCTCTGTATAGCTCTGGCTGTCCTGGAATTCACTCTGTAGACCAGGCTGGCCTCGAACTCAGAAATCTGCCTTCCTCTGCCTCCCAAGTACTGGGATTAATGGCGTGTGCCACCACTGCTCAGCACATTTGTTTTGTTTTGTTTTTCATTCTTTACTTCTTAAGTCATGTTAAGGTTTTGTATACACTGATCTATCTCAGAAACCCTTCAGGGAAAGCTAAGAAACTTCCTCCTCAGAGAGTAAAGTGAGGAGGCTGAGTCACTTCCTTTGTTGCTCCTCGAGTTCCCATATAAAGTTATCAACAGGGCATACCTTGCCTGTGTAACTACACGTGCCTGCTCACCATGGGTTAATAATGGCAATATTAGTCACATCAGTTGCTCAAGACCTGAGGTCGGGCAGGCAACCGCTGAGTTCATCTGTAAAACAGTGATCGGAGTCATCTGTAAGAATAAAAGGCACGGTGGCTACCCACCTGTAAGAATGAAGGGCACGATGGCTACCCATGACTCCAAGCTACTCCAATAGATCTCAGACCACCCCTTTTCATGGTACCATAAACTAACCCAGAACTCTGAAAAACACCAGAAGGGAAAGTGTGGAGTTCCTTAATTGACTTCTTTACCCTAAAGTTGGCCACTGTTTTTCTATTTATATGTTTATTTTCTTTTAATAGTCAGCCCTACTGTGGAGTTTCAGCTTATTTGATTTTAAACCACAAAGGGAATTTTTGGTTTGACTTAAAAAAAATAACTTTTTGGAAATTGACTTTATATGAAGGAGCCCCCACTATCACCACACTGACACTGCATTGTTTAGCTGGAAATCCTTGAAGGAGCCACTCAGCTATTCTGAAGGTAAGAACCCATGTTAGAACTGAACCAGGCTGTGTCTGATTGTGGGGTTGGGGGTGGGGGTGGGGAGCTTGGCCAGGGCAGGGTTCTTAGAGAGAGTAGAACTCAGGAGGTTTTTTAGAACTTTGGGTATTAAGAAATTATGATGAAGCCGGGCGTGGTGGCACACGCCTTTAGTCCCAGCACTTGGGAGGCAGAGGCAGGTGGTTTTCTGAGTTCGAGGCCAGCCTGGTCTACAGAGTGAGTTCCAGGACAGCCAAGGCTACACAGAGAAAACCTGTCTCGAAAACAAACAAACAAACAAAAAAAAGAAATTATGATGACCAGTTGTGGTCTAGGACCTTTAATCCTAGCACTGGGGGAGGCAGAGGCAGGGTGGATATCTAAGTTTGAGGCCAGCCTTGAAAACACCGAAAGAAAGAAAGAAAGAAAGAAAGAAAGAAAGAAAGAAAGAAAGAAAGAAAGAGAGAGAGAGAGAGAGAGAGAGAAAGGAGAAGAGGGAGGAAGGGGGGAGGGAGAGAGAACATTACCATATACCTTGTGTGTCAGAACTTTCAGTTTTATATTTTGCTAACCACAGGAAGAAACTCAAGAAAAAAATCTGTTGTGTTGTGATGACAGACAGGGCCATATGACAGTGCCAGAATGATTCTTCCTTGGACTATAATCTCCTGATGAGCAGAAACTCTTGCCTCTTGATTAGCCACGAAGCACATGTGCCTCACAGTGTCTGGGACTATCTTCAGGGCTTTCTCACTGCCCAAGGCATGGTCAGCCTCAAAGAAAAGTAAAAATGGAGAGCTCAAAATTCTGCTTGCCTGAGAGAAGGTGACTATATTTAATTTAATTTTATTAACAGAGTCATATTTTTTAGTCCCCCAAATCCATAAAGTGTTCTTGTGTTGATTATCTGAAATAAAAACAAACAAACAAACAAACAAACCTCAACCAGTTACATAACTTTTTTGTGGTCATGCAGATTTGATCATTGAGGGGGTAAGCAACTCTGAATGGTTGGGAACCTTGACTGTGGGGACCCACCTTGACTGCCTATCGTAACCGTAAAGGTCTCCAGCTGGACTGCCTAGGTTTGAATCACGTCCTACCGCTGTGTCTCAGGTTCCCCATCTATAAAATCAGTACAATAATTTTACTTAATTCATGAAGTTCTTACCAGAATTCAATCATTAATATGTGCGTAAATGTTAAAAATGTTCCTAGTTAGTTGTACTTACTAATTAAGAAACTAAGATTTGGAAGGTATTTCTTTTTCTTTCCCGTGACCCTGAGTTATAGCTTAATAACTATGACTTTATTCCGGATGTTTTCAGCCCCTTCTGGGCATGTTTTAGTGGCAGTAGAGAGGGCAGAGGGCTTGTAGGGAGAACGGTGGGGTTGGGGTGCCTACAGGGACAGAAGGTAGACGCTGCAGTTGTTAGGGGTGCCTCCTTCTCACCTACGCACACGCCTACTCAGAGGAAGGAACCCTTTTGGGTGTGGGGGTGGCATTCATGTCAGAAGGGGATGGTTGGCGGTGTTATTTTTCTTTCCACAAATGTGGATGTTTAAAATAGGGCTTTATCCAATTGGCATAGGTGACGCGCAGACTATGTATAGAGGTGGGCCTGGCAGATGATGAGGGCCAGGTCTCACCAAAACCCAGTCGTGGTTTTCCATGGATTATGCCCAGGGAATCGCCCCAAAGGTTGCTAGCACCGACCCCTCTGTTGCCTTGGCAAATCTGCCTGCCCAGATCTTGACTTGTTTGGAATGGATCTATCTCAGGGCCGGTGAACTGGGATTTTGGCCGTATTTTCAGGGACACGCCAGAGGCTCACATTTCCTCTCTGAACCTCCCTCCGAGCCACACTGTACTCAGGGAGGGTAAGCATATTCCTTGTTCTTTCCTGCGTTTTGACTCTCTGCCTTGCCGAGCTGGCGTGCAGCCAGGGGAACCCAATCGCTGAGCTGGAGCTAAGGCTATATTTAACAGGACTTATTGTCTTGTACTGCATTTACAAGTTTAGGAACAGTTTTGAGTTTGAGTAATCGCTGTAGGGATTTGAAGTAGTGTCCATATTGTCTTCCTGTGTTCCTTCAGAATGCCTGTAACTTAAGTTTATTTAAGGAGCTTTTAGGTCTTTGGAAATCCCCCCTTTAAGCTTTGAGTAAACACAGCAAGGATCCTAGAAGAGATTTTTTTTTTCCCATTTGAAACAAATAGGTTATGTTTCACAGAGTATAAGTCTGGCTAAAGGGAAGGATGACGAAATATTCTTGTCCTGTGAAAACTTCTATGACCATCCCTCGTCTGACTTTGCTCTCCAAAGAGGGAAAGACAATGTAAATGAGGCAAATATAAAATTACCATATGCACAAGTGGGACTCGAAATTACCATATGCACAAGTGGGACTTGAAATGTTTCTGGAGTGTCCTTAATGGATTTGAAGTGCCGAGCAAAAATTTGAATTTTGAACAAGGAGAGAAAATTCATTTAATCGGAGTCTGGGGAAAGATGGCAGCCAGTGAAGGGTAATTGTGTACTTACTAGACGCCTCTAAAACAGATTACAATGAACATTTGGTCGATTTGAATCAGAAGCCACATTCCTCCCTCACCCCGCCTCCTCTTCTCATCTCTTCTTTTTACCCTCAAGTGTAGTTTCGATATGACTAGGGAACGGACACTAAAAATATTTCTGGAATGACGTGCCCCTCTATCTCCCCATCCAGGAGAGCGACAAAGCTGTACACGGCACAGCACATGCTTTCCGTTCATTTCTGGCAGACCCCCGTCCGACCTACAGATGCTGCTTCTTCGCTGGCTAATGGCATTCAGACCCCCACCCACCGACGCTGTCAGACAAGCAACTGGACACGACAGCTCAGCAGCAGGACCCTGGCCACAATCGCGGCCAGAGCCGCAGCCCCCTGGCTTCAGACCACCTCTGCTGCCTCTCTTGGGAGCCCTCCCACCTCCCTCTGGCTTGCCGAGGCCCCACCACAGGGGCTGAAGAATTGGGCGGTGGTGGCAGCTGTGGCAGTGGTACCTACAGCCTTGGGGCCAGCCCAGGCACGTGGGAACCTGTTTCAGGCCACTCTGCGGCCCCTCCGGGACAAGAGGGGGACCCAGGACAGCCCCAGCGCTCACCACTGCCTCTTCTTGTCTCTAAAACCTGGACAAGGGCTCAGAATGGAAGGCGGTACTTCTGACATGAACTCACAGATCAGCCTGACGCCTGCGGAGGACCCAGTGAGCCGACCACAAGACAGCCCGGAGCCCAGGCAGCAGCTGCGGCCACTACCTAAGCCGTCAGCCTCTACCCAGCCTGAAGCCAAGTATGTGGAGATGTGTGCTTCAGCTGGACTCCAAAGGGAGAGTCCCCAGACCATGAAACTGCCACCAGAACACTGCCCCGAGAAGCAGGCCTCCAGGAGTCTGAAGACAAAAGCCCAGGATGAACCCAGCAGCCATGCCCCTGAGGCTCCAGCTCCGGGGGAGAATCCTGCTTCCTCCCAATGCCTCCCCTCCCAGGCTTGTGAGACCGACTTTTCATCTTCCTCCTCCTCCTCCCCGGTGGACAGTGCAGAAGACAATGGCCTTTCCAAAATGGACGACCCCACCAAGTTACCGGGGGTCCTGGCCACCTCCTCTTCATCCTTAGGCTTTGAGAGTGAGCCCGAAACGAGCTGCGGACAACACAGAGGAGAAGCAGCAGGAGACCGGGCAGGAGTGGGAAAGGACAGAAGAGAAGGGGCGGATGATGGAACAGCGTCGTGCAAGGACATTATTGCTAAGTCCCACGGCAAGAGGGGCCCCCTGAGAAATGAGGATGCACACTACATCACCACCCATGAGATCCAGCTGACTGAGGTAGAGCAGGGTATGGATTTCGACGTGGGGCTGGCTTCTCGCTGGGACTTCGAGGACAACAACGTGATCTATTCGTTCGTGGACTACGCTTCCTTTGGTGGCAGCGACGAGACCCCAGGAGACATCACCACGGAAGACGATGATGACAATAGCTGTTACGTCAGTACCACACCAAGCACCAACACCACTCGGACTCCCAGCCCCATCAGCAGCGACCTGGCTTGCCCGGGGGCAGGCAGCAGCGGCCATGACACCAGCAGCACGGAAGTGGGCAGTGGTCCCTCTGACAGTGACACTGTCCCTCCACCCACTGGACCTGGCATTGCCACTCCACCTGAGCCTTTGCCGAAGCTCCGGGAGGCAGCCTTAGGGGCATCGGCCACTGCTGCAAGCAGCTGTGGGAGTGCAGCAAGCCAGATCCTCCTGTCAATCAAGCCAACTTCCCGGGCTATAAATGAGCCTAGCAACGTGCGTGCAAAGCAAAACATTATTTATGCTGCCAAGCATGAAGGCGACATGAGCCTCCGAGTCTCTTCAGCTGCTGAACACAATTCAAGTTCACTGAAGCAAATTTCGGCTGCAGCCGTGGCTCAGGACCATGCAAAGAAATTCATTGCTGTCCCTGCTCGCCTGCAAACCAGGTGCGGGGCCATCCGGGCCAAGGAGCTGGTGGACTACTCCAGTGGTGCCTCCAGTGCAGTGAGCGAGCTGGACGATGCAGACAAAGAGGTAAGGAACCTAACCTCCAGGGCCTTCCGCAGCCTCGCTTACCCTTATTTTGAGGCTCTGAACATCAGCTCCCGGGAATCCTCGACCACACTCTCTGAAGTGGGCTTTGGACGGTGGTCAACCTTCCTGGACTTAAAATGTGGAGGTGTTGGAGCCAGAGTGGAACAGAGCCTGCTGAGGAGCAGCGCAGCCTCTGTGGCTGCAGGTCTGAGGAAGGGTGGTGGCACCCGAGCCACTGCAGACCAGCTCTACCTCCAGGCCAAGAAGTCCCAGACCAAGGCCTTGGAGTTTGTGGTCAGCAAAGTTGAGGGGGAAATCAAACATGTGGAGACACCCCTGTGCTTCCAGAAGCAGGTCCAAACTGGCTCTCGGGTGGTCACACTTCTGGAGCCCCTCAATCTCCGCAGTGAGAGCAAAGCCAGCTCAGCCACTGGGCCCTGCAGAATCACCAAAGGTTCTAGCAAGGGTCCAGGGTCTGTGTACACAGACGACGGCTCAGAGACATCTGAGAGTAGCAAGCCTGCCTCCCACAGTGACGGCCCTCAGAAGAAGTCCAAATTCGCTTCCAGCCTGCTCAAAAATGTCATCTCTAAGAAGATGCAGAGAGAACATGAGTTCAAAATGGAGAGAGGAGAAGTCACTGATACATCTCACCATAACCCCTCCAGCACTAAGGAGACAGAGGGACCTCCTGGGGCTGAGAAGCCGAGGGAGCGGGGTCTGCAGAGGCAGAGTTCACGACACTCTGAGGCTAGCTCTGAGTACACTGTGGTCAGTGTGTCTGATGCAGGTGGAGAAGGGTCTGTCATAGGTTCTAAATCCCCCATTTTCAAAGCCAGCACTCCTCGAGAGAGCCACACAGGTTCCGGCCGAAATTTCTCCGATGGCCACACAGAAATATGTGAAATTAAAAAGAGTGCTTCAGAGACTGTGAAAGGCATCTTCCTTCGGAGTCAGAACAGCGCCTTCCGGACGTGGAAGGAGAAGGAGGCAGAGAAACTGGAGGAGAAAGCTCCCGTCGGGAAGCTGAAGTTCCCCAAAGGTGGGGACTGGAGGGCTGATCTTGGGGAGATCTCTGCCAGCAAGTCTACCATCATGTCTCGCCTCTTTGTTCCCAACATCCAGCAGACGCCCAAGGACAAACAGCCGGAGAAGCAGGCCACCAAGTACCCTGCCGCTGCCCAGGCTACCTCCGTGGCCGTGATCAGACCCAAGGCTCCGGAAATCAAGATCCGGCTGGGAAGCGTACAGCAGCCGAGCTCAGACTTCAATATTGCCACATTGCTCACGCCCAAGCTGGCCAGCGTCAGCAGCTCAAAGCTCTTCAAGACCATTGAGGATAACAGCAAGACCCAGCAGAAGCTCTTCCGTGGCGGGGACAATCTGGAAAAAGTACCCCAGTTCCAGGTGAGAGATGTCCGAGACAAGTCCAAGGCCTCGGGACCTCTCCACCAGGTGAGGGATGTGAGGAAGCTGATCAAAGGGTCAGGTGACAGCAGTGACAAGGGCAGTGTCACCCCAGAGCAGGGCTTGACAGGGCCTAAGCCTAGGCAGCTGACTCCTGCCTCTGGAGGATCTAGGTCCTTGTCCCCTATGGTGATTATGTGCCAGGCGGTTGTGAATCCAAGAGAAGAAGTTGTGGATCGAGAGCCCAGGGAAGGTGTGAGCCAAGCGAGCCATGGCGGTAGACTCTTGAACTCCTCCCCAGAAGGGACTGTCTTGGTTCACAGGGCATCTGGCAGGCTGCCTGTGGCCACTATTGCTCCCAATAAATCTGAGCAGGGCTCTTACCTACCTGTGCTCAAGATTGTCTCCAAAGCTTCTGCTCAGAGGACCCCTGAGAAGCCCAAAGAGGAAGAGGTCAAGGAGGAGGCAAAAGCCCCAAAGCCAGCCCGGAATGCCCTGGAGAAGCTGACGGCTGCCGTGAGATCCATGGAAGAGCTGTACAGCTTCAACAGGAATGAATGGAAGCGCAAAAGTGACCCCTTGCCCATGATGGCTGACAGCCATGTCCTGTCACTCATAGCCAGTGAGGAGAAGGAAGGGGTAGCTGGACCCGAAGGAGGAGACCCTGACAAGCTGGCCAAGCAGCTGGGACAGGTGGAAGAACGGGACACAGGAAACAAAGGTGGTGTGGTCCTGCGAGCGGCCCCCATAGAACGTCTGCAGAGGAGAAACTCGAACCCCAGCGCTGAGAGCGTGTCTGCCCGGGCAGCTGCCTTTGAGAACATGGCCAGAGAAAGGCCCCGGTCTCTCTATATTCCTCCAGTCCACAAAGATGTGGAAAGAACGCAACCTTTGCAGCCCCTCCCCCCACTCCCTGGCAATCGGAACGTGTTCACTGTGAGTTCTAGCAGCACTCAAAAAACTGGAGGGGTTGCTGGCAAGTTCCCACAAGGGCCTTCTCCAGAGGGCCTTTCAACAGCCAAGGGCATCAAATCGCAGGGACTCAGATCCCTCAAGATCTCCCCAGCCACCCGAGCCCCTCCTGAGGATGCCACCAACAGGAAAACCGCTGTCAGTTTGGAGAAGAGCAACACTGACTGTGAGAATTACCTCACTATCCCCCTTAAAGGAAGTGTTGCTTCAGGGGAGTTGCTTGGCAGACCTGGGGCTTCCAGAGATGGGCCCCCCAGCTCGTCAGCTGCCACTCTGTGTAGTTTACCTCCACTGAGTGCCCGCAGCCAGGTCCCCAGTAACCCCAAAGGATCTCAGGTCAGTGGAACCAGCAGACCAGCTTGGCGTACCAAACCTGACAATCACCGAGAATCAGTCGCTGCTGCCCCGACAGGGCCACAGAGCCCTGAGCATACTCCTACTGCTGTCTACCACCAGCAGGCATTGCCCTTCACCCTCCAGGGTGCCCAGCCTCAAGTCCTCTGCTTCTCCCCGCCTGGTATGCCAGCCCCAGCCCCTACAGGGCCAGCTGCTGTCCCCACAGACCCCTTCCAGCAGCCACAGCCTCAGCAGACGCAGCGCAAGATGCTCCTGGATGTGACCACCGGCCAGTATTATCTGGTGGACACTCCAGTTCAACCCATGACCCGGAGGTTGTTTGACCCCGAGACAGGGCAATATGTGGATGTGCCCATGACTTCTCAACAGCAGCCTGTGGCGCCCATGTCCCTCCCTGTACCTCCTCTGGCCCTGAGTCCTGGGGCCTACGGGCCTACCTACATGATCTATCCTGGATTTCTGCCCACAGTGCTGCCCCCCAACGCCTTGCAGCCCACGCCCATGGCTCACACTCCAGGAGGCAGTGAGCTCTCTGTGGCCGCAGAAACCCCCAGCAAAGAGACAGCTGCAGCGTTCACCGAAGCCCCGTACTTCATGGCCTCTAGTCAGTCCCCTGCCTCCTCTTCATCCTCAGCCCCAGCAGCCACACCCCAGCTCGTGGGGGCCAAGGGCTTTGCCCAGTTGCACGGCAAGCCCGTCATCAGCATCACCTCACAGCCCTTGGGGCCGCGGATCATTGCTCCCCCTTCCTTCGATGGCACCACCATGAGCTTCGTGGTGGAACACAGATGACAAGCGGCTCAAAAAAAAGCAGAATGGAACAGCTCCTGGTGAGTGGGTTTTAACTCTGATGATCTGATGTTCCGGTGGCTTTGTGTTCGTAGTGGGAGAGTTACAGAGGCTGTCTGCAGACATGGGTGTTCCAGGAAACTAAACTAAACTCTGCCTGATTTGTGAAGTCACTAATGTGTTTTCCTCATTCCCTCACCCCTCAGTCTGGATGGCCTTTCCCCTTTGACCATAGCTAATTGCCTGCTGTGTTTCTCTCACCAGAGAACAAAAGGGGAAGGCACTTTCCAGGAGTCCCTTGGTCTTTGTTTTTAGTAAAGGCTGGAAGGAGAAAGAAATGAAACCCTGGTCTAGGTTTTGTGGAGTGAGCCTCTCTGTCTCTGTGTGTTTCCGGCCTCCAGGTGGAACAGGCCAACCACGTTTAGCTCACCAGAAACACATTTAACACATTTGCTCCCCCGGAAGCATGGAGAGTGTCAAATCAATGTTTACTAAAGTCATCAAAAGTACTCTTCTCCTTTCCTTCCCATCTGCCCCTCGGAATTTCTTACTCTGAACAAACAAACAAACAAACAAACAAAATAAAAACAAAACCAGAACAAAAAAAAATCAACAAAACTACCCCCCCCCCTTTTGGGGGGGCTTAGAACCCAATATTCTGATTTATTAATGTAGTTCTTTCTTCCTTCCCTTCCTTTTCCCTTTCCTTCCCTTCCCTTCCCTTCCCTTCCCTTCCCTTCCCTTCCCTTCCCTTCCTTTCTCTTTCTCTTTCCTTTCCTTTCCTTTCCTTTCCTTTCCTTTCCTTTCCTTTCCTTTCCTTTCCTCCCCCTTCCTTCCTTCCTTCCTTCCTTCCTTCCTTCCTTAATTTATTCTCTTCTCATATATTATTTCTAGACTGCAGTTTCCCCTCCCTCCCCTCCTGTCAATCTCTCCCCCCCTTCTCTCTCCCCTAGATCCATCCCCTCCTCCCCTCAGAAAAGAGCAGACCTCCCAGGAGCACCAACCAAACACAAGCATAGCAGCAAGCAACCTAAGACCAGGCACAATCACTGAGCCTGGACAGAAGGCAGCCCAATAGGAGAAGGGTCCTACAAGCAGGGAAAAGAGTCAGAGACCACAGTTTGTAAAAGTTCTTGTTTTTGAGTTTTCAAAGGATCAGAATACTTTCCTTAAGGTTTTTAGTGTATCTTATATGTTCTTATGTGTGGTTAGATATCACACACACACACACACACACACACACACACACACAGAGTTTGACCTTCAGAAGGGGGTGAGATTCTGGAGCCCACGTTACTCCTTGGGTCAAGTTGCATTTTATGCTGTATTACCCTGGCTGAACCCACCATGCTCCAAGGCTAAGCCCCATAAGTACCCACTCTCACTTTGAAAAAGAACAACTTCCATACTTGCAAAGGAAATCAGAGAAAATCTATTTCTGACACTGAGTCTGACCCACGCGCACAGGCAGGGATTTCTGCTGGAAATACAGCCCGTGGAACTTGATAGGAGGCATGGATGTGAGTGAGTGGTTGGAACCAGGACACCTCAGGTCAAACATCAGAAGACACAGTGAGGATGCCTTCCCTCAGGAGCACAGGGGTGTCAGAGCTGTGCGCAGAGTTGCCTCTCTGCCTTGCAGAGCAAGAAGGGTTGAGATTATGTGCCTACAGGCTCTTCGCTCCTTGGTAAAACCACACTGCCTGGAAAAGAAAAAGGGAACTGAGCTAAGAGAATACTGTAATCTTGGGGGTGACAGACTCTCTAACATTCCTGTTATCTCTAGTGGGAACATATTCCTGTCTCGTGTGTGTGTGTGTGTGTGTGTGTGTGTGTGTGTGTGTGTGATGCGGATTCCTGCATTATCAGATAAGAAAATTTATGCATTATCAAATAAGGTAAACAGACCTATATTACCAGCTTGAGGACATTACTATCTAATCCAGTGTTTATTAGCATGTCAGTGGCTGGGAAGGGTCTTGCATGCAGCAAACTGTCTTCCAAGATAAGAGAATGCTGCACAGGATCTCGTTTATTGGGACTTTTGCTTAGGATTCCAGTAAAAGCACAAACGCCATTCTAGTTGCAACCCAGAGAAAGGTTGTTCAGATGGTTCCTCTCCAAGAGTCTTCAATGGGCATTGCACTGTGTGGTGACCACTAGTGAAGAGCGATGGAAGAAAACGCAGGAAAACTCTAGTGTGCCTGCAGAGGAGACCCGGTACAGACGGTTAGCTTTTGGATCCCTTGCTCAGATGGATGTTTACCTAGGGCTGTTTGGATTCGCAAATCCCTAGGGGTTGGTGAAGCCATGGAGCCCAGCAGAGCACACAGCAGTCTTATGGCGTCCTCATATGACAACTAAAGAGGGAAGAGAAAGCTGGATTCAGGGAGAGCTGTTTTCAACACCCTGCTTTCATGGTGTGTTCTGAGTGGCCCTAGAGGACTTCTGAGACCATCAAACCCAGATCCTTTTGTGTCAAAGTTGCAAGAGGAAAGCGAGGGTTGTTTAAGGAAGAGGTGAGGCGACCCTTCACTGTCCCTCTGTGTACAGCTCGGTTTTCAACCTGAACATTGGTCTCAGTGTCTTTCTGGTCTCTGTCCTTTGTCTTTTTCCCTCTCTCTGGGGACACTTCGGTGGTGTGTGCCCCAGTGTCCCCTTACTATCTGAGGAGTTATTCTGGGCTCTCTGCTAATTATTTAGCAGTACTAGCTGTCACTTCTCATTTCCTGTCTGCTCCAGGTGACTTTAATGGCCCGCCACACATATCTATACTTATCTCCAGGTTCTTAGATTTTTTTGGAGGGTTTTGTTTTGCTTTTATTACAGAATGAATTGCTAAAATTGCAGGACTGGGTAGCCCTGGCAGCTCTTTCATCACAGCATCCTTCAAAATATTGAGCAGCCCTGATAGGTCAGGACTGTGGCTGCCTCTCCTGTCCTGGTGGACAGAGGCTGGGCTGCTATAAACTCCCCATTTCATTTTCTGTTCATCCCATAATTACATCCACAATCAATAGATCATTTCTTTCCCCTCCTCTAACATGGCTGTAACTCCCTCTCCCAGTTAGTATAATATTACTATAGCTGCAGCTTTGATCTATAATATTCTTAATGAGCTTTGATTCTCATTGCCTCTTCTCCCTTTTCACTGGATTGAGATTTCCTCTAGCTCACTCTCATACCTTTCTCTGAAGTTCTGTTGTGCACACACATATTAGCCAAGGCTGACCTTGACCTTACCTGAGGCTAGCCTCAATGCTTGAATCTCTGATCTTTCTGCCTCTGCTTCCCAAGGACTGTGATTATAGGTGTGTTCCGTCTACCTTTATATTTTCTTCCTTTCCATAGCTTAGCCTCATGCCACTGGATTATTGAAACAAGTAGATAATTTTCTTAATCCCTGTTAGGCAAATGAAGATATAAGTTGCTACAATTCATAGTAAATGAAGTCCAGGCTGTTTGAACCGTGTGCCTGCATTATTACAGAAGGTCCTTAGTCACCCATTTCCCTTACTTTCCCTTTTTCCTATGATTTATCCCCTTCCCTTATCAGCACTTTTGTGCCACGCGTATTTTCTCTAAACTTTTTCAGCATCTTTATTTTGCCTTTTGGCAGCACAGCCTAATAAAGAATTATGTGACATTATCCTCATGGAGGATAACAGAACATAGCTAAGCTGGCTGCTCTTATGCCGATTTTTTTAATCAGGTGGGAAATAAACATTCTACCCAAGAGAAAATTAAATTGTCCAGCTATTTCATTATCATAAGAGAAAGAGAGACAGAGAAAGACTGTGGTGTGTGTGTGTGTGTGTGTGTGTGTGTGTGTGTGTGTGTGTTATGTGGTATGTATGGTGTGTGTGTGTGTATGTGTGTGGGGGGGGTATATGTGTGCTGTGTGTGTGGTATGTGTGCTGTGTGTGGGGATGTGTGGTGTATATGTGTGTGTGGTGTATATATGCTGTGTGTGTGGTATGTGGGGTATGTGTGTGTGTGTGTATGAGTGTGGTATATGTGTGCTGTATGTGTAGTATGTGTGATGTGATGTGTGTGTGTATGTGTGTGGGGATGTGTGGTGTGTGTGTGGTGTGTGTGTGGTGTATGTGTGGTATGTGTGTGGTATGTGTGGTGTGTGGGGAGATGTGTGTATGGGGTGTAGTATAGTGTGTGTGTGTGTGATATGTGTGTATATGGTGTGTGTGTGTTTGGTGTGTTTGTGTGTGTGTGTGTGTGTGTGGTGTGCTGAGTTTGAGAAAAGGACTAAGAAAAGCAGGGAGAAGGGAATAAGTTGAAGTCTGAATATATCCAACACACTAAGCTTCTCTGAGTTTTTCTCATGATTAAAATGTTTATTTTGATTAACATGATTAAATGTTCAGCCAGAACATTCTCTGCTACAAAGAGAAACCTGAGCCATATCAGAGACCCTAGACTCAAGGTTATATCTTCAGTGATGAAAGGGTTCAGAGGAGGAAGGGCATGGGATGAGAGGACCTGTATGAGGGGACAGGCAGGCTGATGGGTGGGAGCCATGTGCCTCTGACCAGAGCACAGGCACATATGACACATGTACAGCTGGGACTCAGGGTGTGGTACTATTACTTACTGGTGTAGGCCAGTGTTGTATACACTTTTATCTGTAAAATGAAAATAATTTTAAGAAAAGTTGTAAAGATGGAATTCTCAATTATCTCAACAAACATGGAATGTAGAAAGTGTCACTATTTCTTGGAAACTAGAACCCATAAATCCCCCAAAATTTCCACAGGGCCTGGACAAACCAGGAAATCACCCCTATTGTTTCAGACATCCAGGGTGGTATCAGGGGCCTGTGCACAAGATAGCTGAAGTACCCAGTCAGAAGACAGCAACGAGAGCTCAACAGTCCCCTCAGAGCTGGCCGGTCTCCAGGCAAGCCATTGGCTGGGTGCCAGGGTATTCTAGTATCCCCCACAGCCTTCCAGCCTGTTCTACAACTCTGGGCACAGCTTGCCAGGCTGCATGTGGTGACTTTCCTCTCTGTCTGGGTAGGAGCAAGTCTGGGAGGAGCAAGGAGAAGTCTGCCCCGAATCCCTGATGAATGTGGTCAGTTTTCTGGTTCTAAACTCCTTAGAAGGCAGCCAGGGAGACCCCTCGGTAACATAGTATGGCTAACCCTTTGACTTCACTCTCAGCAGTCACTTGAGAAGCCTCTGGTGGGGTTTATTGGGTAGTTATTACTATTTTATCCTCAATAAGGATTAAACCAATACTTTCAAACTTTCAAACAAAATTTCTCTAAAATTAATAGAAACACACACACACACACACACACACACACACACACACACACAAAACCTTATGGATATCCACAGAGCAATATCTAGACTATATTGTTTAACAGATTTATCTCCATTTCTTAGTTGGTTATCATCTTGGAGAGGAGTTTCTTATGCTTCTCCTCCTGTTCCTCCCCCTGCTCCTCCTCCCCTGCTCCTCCCTTTTCCTCCTCCCCTCCCCCTCCTATTGGCTCCCTTTCACTCTTCTCAAAGAGTCCTTATAAACCTTGCCTTATGACCACACCAAGCCAGAATTACTATTAAGTTCTTTTATGTAATTTAAACTATTCTTCTTAGTCACACAGTCACTCCTCCTTCACCCATGATTGTGTTCTGTTTCCTCTTGCTGTTCTGTGTCTGTTGAGATAGGAAACCAAGTTTAACAAACTGTGTGTCAGTGAGTTCCAGGGGAATGCTAAACAGTAGGTACTATGTGTGCCATACGACTGCTCTGACTGCTCCGGGGAACGGCTTAGCTGTGGGCACTACATACTCCATACAGTTCCTTTAGCCCAAATATATTTTCTCACTATACATATGAAACAAGAAGATATATTTGAAGTATATTCGCATGAGCTGCAAAAATATCATTATTTTATCTTTCATTCTTAATAAAAATGCTGAACCAGGCTTTTTTTTCTAGGTCACAGGATGAAAGCATTCCTTGCCTTACTACTTTGTTTACTTATAGTTAGAGCGATGTTATTTGAGTCTTCTATCTCAAGGTTATGTTTCACACGATAGACGTCTTTCTTCTCAACAAATAGCACTTGAAGTTTATTTTATTTTTGTCTTCATACTATTGTATCTGAACATCAACTTCCAGGCACTATAAAAAAGATTCTTTAAGCAAAGTTTTAGTAGGATATATTGAGAAATTTCAAAAGAGAGGAAATGGATAATTTTTATACACTTTTGAATAATGTCAGTGCTGTCTTAATATGGGTCTAATTGGTTAAATGTTATAGACAGGAAATGTAATTTATATTAAAAAAGCACACTGTGAGAAATTCCACATAACTTACTTAGCCGTCATTTGTGTTCCCAGAATCCCCAGGGCAAGGAAGGGTTCATTGATCTAATTAGATTACTGGCAGAGTAAATTTCAAATGATGCCATTTCATTTAAATACCAGTTCTGTGTGCTAAGTTTTAGGGATGCATACAATATGCCGTTTTGTCCTGGTGAATGATTTCAGAGAAACTAAACATTTAACTTTACAATCATTTTGAACAGCTGATTGAATTTGAGTCGGTTTTTCATGACAGGCTCCACTTGGTGGCACTTTCTGGAAGTCAGTAGTGTCTGTTAACTGCAGCACATGGTTGCTAAGCACATTTAAAACTGTAAGTTCCAAACTAAAGAGAAATGAGCCAAATAATCAGATAGCCAACAGGGGATGCAATTTTTTTGTTGTTGTACTTTTAAAGGGGAATATTCTTTCAGAATGAATCATCTTTTCTTTGACCATGTTTTCTTTGCATTGCTTTTTTTTTTTTCTTTTGCAGGAGCAAGACAGAAATAAGAACTGTTCTTGAATTTGAAAATTTCATTGTAACACTGAATTCATCTGAGAAAACTTCCAGTTGTGTTACACACTTTTATTTCTTAGGAACCATGCGTATAAGTTTGTATGTTTTCCTGAACAACTCTCTTAAGGTAGCTTTTGTTATTTCAGTTTTCCTAAGTGACTGAATGGTTGTGTTTCTTCTCCCCATGAAGTGTTTCTTTTTATACTTTAATACAGGACATAAGCTTTCTTACCACCGCCCGCCCTCCTGCACTTGTGACCAGGCACACAGTACACTGAGTATTTGAATGGTTTGTTCAAAACAGGCAGTGGCATCTGATTGGTTTGATTGCAAACCAAAATCAGCAAATCAAGAACTAAACTCAGAAGTCACCCTGGAGTTTCCTGAGCTATGTCAAGTCTAGCTAACAGGATAGCATCTCCTACTTAGGTTTTAAACACAATGTCTGCTTCCAGTAATAAATAGCCAACTCTGTCATTCTGGCTGTTGTGTTGTCTGGGTTCCTGACCAGGTTTGGCCTGATTTCCCATGTAAACATGACAGATGGCAGTTTAGACATTTGTGCTTTAATTTGTCTCATTTGCACAGTGCCAGGCCACTCTTTTTGTCACACAGCAGAATGTTTTGAGGTATGGGGGAACCCGCGATTACACTGAAAATTAAGTTCTTCGTTTCAGAAAGCATAAACCACCCATTCTCCTTTAAGAATCCAACCTTTGTTGTAAGTGTGCAGCACACATACCCGTAAATGAGTCCCTTCATAGCTGTGTCCTGCATCTCGCTGTTTGAGAGAAGCCTGTTTGGGGAAGAAGACAGAATTGGCTGTGAATTTTATTTCAGTGTTTGCAATTCACTCCAGCCCCAACCACCCCACAGAAGAAGCTTGTAATTACAATGCCTGCTTCTTGCTTCAAGTTTTAACAATTGTTAAGATTCCAAATCACCGGACCGGATGCATTACTGACCACTTGTAACCCAATTCTGACTGAATGGATGCATTCAGACTTTCTTAATTGGTGTCTCAATTAAGTGATACACTGAAGAATTTCTTAATTACTTTCTAACCAAATACTCCTTTAAAAGGCAAGTATTAACTCTCAAGATTTCTGAAAGAAATCTCCGTTCAGTTTCTTGTTTGTTTAAAGATACAGCATTCTGGAAAATTCTTTAGATGACCCTTTTTATTTTGACAATCGTCAGTATTTGCTTTCCACTCAAAATTGCTTTTTGAAGTGAGGGACTTTATGCCTCTCAGAATACTGAATTTTCTAAGGCTTTTAACATTTTAATACTTTGTCACTTTGTGTGTGTGTGTGTGTGTGTGTGTGTGTGTGTGTGTGTGTGTG
>CACVCL010030057.1:0-56892 GCA_902729485.2 Mus minutoides
TTCCAACTCCCCATTCTTCTAAGTCATTGCGGACCAGGTTGTGACTCCCATAAACCCAGCCTGGTGTCTTCTCCGCCTTCCATCTCAAGTCATTGTCAACTTTCTCGTACTTGGCACTCCGCCCTCGGACGAGGGACAGACTGGCGTGCTAGGACAGCGCTCCAGCACTGTGCCCTCTGCACCCACCCCTAAGATCCCCAATTCCTACCCATGCCAGCACCCCGAGCAGCTGTAACACAAACGAGGCTCGCAGGACGGTGAGACCTGGGAGGTTCCACCAGGAAACCTGGTTACCTAGACTTTCAGGTTTTGGGGACAGATGGATACCTTGCTTTGGCGCCAGGTCTGATCTGTAGGTGAATGTTGGGAGATTTTGTTTTAGAGCCCTGGCCCCGACTGTGTGGGGAGGATTTGGGAACAGTTCTCCTGCCCTGCACCCTGTTTATCTTCCACCCTCTTCCTCAGCCCCCAAGAGTTGGAACTTGGAGAGGGAGACTTGCTCTTCCCGCCTTCCAAAGGGCCAACGTGCCTGAACCCTCAGCACCCAGGAGCCCTGCATCCTACACGGTCTCACCTTTCATGCTCCGGTCCCCTTTCACGCGGGTCCCCGCGCTAGCTTCTACCCCGCCCTACTGTGCCCCGCCCCAGAGCCGGGACGCGCTGTCCGCTTTTCACCCCCGAGCCCCGCCCGCCCCGACTCAGAGCTGGAGAAGCTGCCAGAACAGAGCGGGCTACAGCGAACCCGGAGACGGGCCGGAGACGGCCCGGAGCCTATCCGCAGTCCCAGGTTGGGAGACCAGAAGCTAAGGTCAGATCATTGAACATTTCTTCTGGACCACGAAAGTGGATGCTCCGAGGGAGAGGGCCCTAGGGGTGGGGACAGTGGAGGAAAGGTGTACCGGTGGTCCTCCTTTTCTGCGGACCGGGAATTGTAGCCTTGTGTGCCTCCAATCTTTCCCTGAGGCTAAAAGGAACCTTGCTAAGGCCTGAGCTCAGCACACTGACTTTGAAAAACCAGGGTCATCTGGTCCTGATTGACCTAGTTTGTTTGGGCCTAGAGGGTTTCTTGGCACCAGCACATCATGCCAAGGAGAGACTTTGTTGGTTCTTCAGTATACAGTTACTCCTTGGGTCTTCAGGATGGAATCTCTGTGGCTTTAACTCATCTCGCTCTCCTTCCCACCTCGGGGCCAACAGAATCACGATTCTAAGACTCTGATTTGGAAAAATGGCCATGTGGATAAGAACCAGACAGGCGTGTACTCTTCCAGATCTGCCGCTGCCTGGGGCTTCATTGCCCTGGAGTTGTGCCTTCATTTCCAGATTGTTTGGGAAGTTACCACACCCAAGTGGCTGTGTAAACTGTTAAGGGTTACCTACCCACAGAGAGGCTATTAGCATGGCTACTCTCTTTTCTAATTTGTCCCCATAGTTTGGCCTGAAAGCCTACAGGTTGTTAGGGATAGATCTACATTTGGAGTCCAGGCTCCTGAAGACTTGACTGGAAGGAGAAGGAGGTCAAACTGTTTAGATTAGGGAAACACAACCATGGCCCTCCACTCTACCATACCCAACACACCACCTTCAGCTCTCCAGAGCCTGGTTCCTCACACGTTACCAAAGGCCACACTCCAAAGAATGGAATCCTGAGGTGGGGGCTGGGCAGGGTATGGGATTTTGCACTTGTTTAGTAGGAGATTTGGGGGGTTGTGAGTCACCTGTGGGTTCTCACCTTCAACTAGATAGCACATTCAGGATCCCAGGCTGAAGATGGGGCTTTCTCTGAGCATGTGACTTTCACCACCTCTCCTCCAATCTTCAGGTTGTCTTTAGGCTGTCTTCATTGACATTTTGCCAGAGGAGTCCTGGTGTGAGTCCCCTGCTGCCTCTGTTTACCTGTGGTCCTACATGGTTTGTGGGCCTCTGGAAGGCAGGACTGAAAGAGGAGTATCTGGTGTGGTACTCCACTTGAGTTACCCTGCTTCAGCCTCTGACCAATTTGCATCACACCTGTCAGTCTTCTTGGCTTGAATTCAACCTCAGCCTCCTGTCAGACTCTGATCTTGCTGCTGTGGAGTGAACAGTTCAGGCATGCTCCCCACCTTGGCTAGGAGAGGGTGATAAGGGGTTGGATCAGATAAATGGTTTACCTCAGACCCCACAGAGGACGAACAGCAGACCTGAGACCTCAGCTGGGTCCCTCAGCTCCTTCGTCCCAAGCTGGACTCCTGCAATGGAGCAGCCTCTGTGGGGAGCTGGGCCAAAGCAAGGGTACTCAGAAACCAAAGTTCACAAGGGCAAGGTTGGCTTTGTTCTCTTCTTCACTGGCTCCAGAGCCGAGGCCGGTTCTGTACACAGCACGTGTTGGTCAGTCATCTATGGAATGAACTAGAGGCCTTCCAAGAGAGTGAGTCTCTTGCTTTTGCTCCCCAAACCCATCTCCCCAGCCTTGATTCTTAAGGGCCCTGCCTTCTCATGATTCTCTCCAATACCTGGGGCTCATCCTTCTATCCTTTGTTGTTCTAGGTCTCTCTTTTGAAGTATTTCAACATTTAATCCCCCATTACCATTTCAACATGGGGTTCTACTTAGCTCTGGCCTGGATCCTCCTGCTTGGGACACTGGCTTCTTTGGGTGAGTACTGGAGAAGGAGCTGCATAGAATCAGAGGAACCAAGGTCTTCTGGTCTTTTCCAAAGACATATCAATCATGTCTGCATCCTCAAACAGATATAATACCCTGTATATATCAGGTGCAAGCAGATATAATACCCTGTATATATCAGGTGCAAGCAGATATAATACCCTGTATATACCAGGTGCAAGCAGATATAATACCCTGTATATACCAGGTGCAAGCAGATATAATACCCTGTATATACCAGGTGCAAGCAGATATAATACTCTGTATATACCAGGTGCTTGCTTCTAGTTATTGAGCAAATGGGTAGATGATAGAATGAAAATGGTTTCTTCTGGTGTGGGTCCCTTTCTCTCTCCTCTGTCTTCTATCCAATTTTATGAGGTAAGTTCTCCTGATGTGAACTAGGAAAGAGTGAGTAGACACCTAAGACAGTAAAGCTTCTTGAAGTAAGCTAAAAAGAACTCACCAGTGTTTTATAAAATAAAATGATCTTGGAACAGAGGGTATAATTTGGTGGTAGAGCACTCGCCCTATGAGCACATATGAGGCCCTAGGTTTCATCCCCAGTGTGGAGTAAAAAGAAGCACAAGATAAGATAATAGCATCAGAGCGCAGCAATTTCGGCTTTGGAAGTCTGAGAGCTTTAGAATCGGTGGCTGTTCGCTGTAGTGCAGGGCTCTGAAGAGGAAAGTAGACGCATGATATTAAGGTTAGGTTTAAAAGAGCAAGCTTCTATCCAGCTATAGTGGCTCTGCCAGCACTTTGGAGGTAGAGGCAAGAGGATCAATAATTTAAGGTCGTCTTCCAGTACATGAGTTCAAGGTCAGTATGGGCTTGAGACTTGAAAACTCTCAAAACAAACAAGCAACAGCAAACCTTGAAATTTCGTCTTTTGCATCTTGGGAGATGATAGATGAAGATGACCCTTCTGGCTGGCAACGGCGTGATAATGATACGGACCCTACACTTCTTCCTTGCCAAAGCCGCTCACAGTTCAGTTCTTTCTAGTACTCTCCCTTCCTGGGGCTTCATTTTTTCTCCTGGTTTGTGCCTCTAATGCCCAAGATAGACTTTCTCCAAAGGCTGCTACTGCCCCTGGCCTTAGACAGCTCATCTTATTTTGGAGGTCGTGTGTGTGTGTGTGTGTGTGTGTGTGTGTGTGTGTGTGTGTGTGTTACTGCCCTAGATCCTAGGCCAGGAGAAGCCACTTTCCTTCCTGATGGGTGTCTGTATGTGTACCTTCATGTATCAGTTAGGGCACATGTCACCCACAGCTTGAAAATCCTGTCTTTGGTCTCAGGACATTCAGAGCAGTGGGGCTCCTCTTACTTTCTTCTCTTCTCTCAGGTGAGTAGAAAAGAAGTCTTCCAGTTGTTTTTTAGAGGGGCATGTCTAGCTGGTCACCTGATCTACCAACCAAGAGGATTCTAGAGGGTGCTTTCTATCCTGCTTCCTCAGCAACCCCCCCCAACAGCTGAGTGTCCCCTCTTGGGCTGTGAGTGTTTAGAGTAGTAGCATCATAAACAAGAATTGGGGTTGGAGAGAAGGCTCAGCAGGTAAGAGCACTGGCTGTCTAGAGGACCTGGGTTCAGTTCCCAGTATTGATGTGGCAGCTCATACCTGTCCCTAACTCCAGTTCCAAGGGGTCAGTAGCCCTCTTCTGGCTCCTGTCGACATCAGGCATGCATGTGGTACTTAGACATACATGCATGCACAACACCCATATACATGAAATAAATAAATCTTAAAAAGAAAGGAAGGAAGGGAGGGAGGGAGGGAGGGAGAGAGAGAGAAAGAACAGGAATGAGATGAGTGACAAGATGTTCCAAAGAAGGACGGAGCAATGTCATTCACAGAATCAGTCCTTGGTCTCACGCAAGAAACTGGCAAAAAGACCAGAGTAGCAGTAACACGCCCCTGCCTTGGGGCTCTGCTTAGTGGGAAAGAGCCAATCCCCTCTTCACATTGCCCCTGCCCAGTGATGGGTCACAGAATGACTTGTCCTTCCTAGTTATAGGGTGTGGCTGGCACTTGTTCCAAGCGGTAGGTACCTGACAGCTTGGAATGACGTTTGTCCTGGTGTGCCTCCAGAGGACTTGAGATGTGAGAAGACTCCAGGCTTCTGCATCCTCTACTGGATTGCCACTGTTTCCTCTCCTCTCAGCTGAGACCGTTTGTCAGCAGGCACTGCATGCTCATCCACCATATTCCACTTTAGGAGTCTTCCTCACTGGGTGCCTTAAAGAATAGGCTTGAGCTTAGAAAATACTTTGCTCGTGTTTCTCCCTCTTATCAGAAATCACTGGACCCGTTCCCTCGTGGCCTGCTTGGTCTCCCCTGCACCCACTTACCCGGTTACCTCCTTCCCTTCATCTTCACACAGGAGCTCAGAACTCCATTTCTTGGGAGGTACAGCGATTTGATGGATGGTATAACAACCTCATGGAGCACAGATGGGGCAGCAAAGGTAGGTGAGAGCATAGCCCAAGGGCCAGGGCGGTACTCACCAGTGGAGAGTCAGGGCAGGCAAGTACCACAAGAGAGTATCTCAAGTATCACCAAAGGCTGCCAATATCTAAGGCTTTAGAGTTCAGTGTATGGAGGGCAGAAGAGGTCAAGAATGCTCTTGAGGTACAGAGATTGCTAAGTGGTTAAGAGTACATGCTGCTCTTACCGAAGACACAACTTCAGATCCCTGCACCCATTTCCAGAGACTCACTGTTACCTGTAACTCGGGGTCTAGGCGTTCTGATGCCTCTGGTCTCTGCAGGCACATACACTCACATTCACAGACACACAGACAAACACACTCACAATTGAAATCCATCCTTGTCTTTACCTCTCCTATGCCAGGCTCTCGGCTGCAGCGCCTTGTTCCAGCCAGCTATGCAGATGGTGTCTACCAGCCCTTGAGAGAACCCTACCTGCCTAACCCCCGACACCTTAGCAACAGAGTCATGAGAGGTTCTTCAGGGCAGCCATCTCTTCGGAACCGAACAGTCCTGGGTGTCTTCTTTGGTGAGAGCTGTAGGGGAGGTGGTTCTGATGTTTTGATTGGGAATCTGTGTTTACATGTGCGACTGGTCGGCAAGGAACAAAAGCAATCTAGACCAAACTACATGCTACAGCGAACCTCAGCCCCTGGAGGAGCTTAGCCATTGGGGGTCAGCTGGGACACCTCAGAGTCTAAGGAGTCAGGGGATGAGAAAAGATACTATGGAGGAGCAAAGGTGGGGGTGAGAGTGGGAAGAGGAAGCTATTAAAAAGGATAGGAATAAAGCAGGTAGGGGCAGGGCATGCTGAAGTGAGGTCTGACAGGCATGAATAGTCCTTGTGCTGGTAGGGCAGCCTCCATTTGGAGGGGAGGGTTGGGGTACAGACTATGATAAACTGTCCCTAGGACACTGCTGCTCCTAGAACATGCCAAGAGAAGGGTTCTAGCTGCGGCAGAGAGGGCAATATGGGGACATTAAGGTATCATAGGCTCAGTGGCATGGGTTTAGTCCTGTGGCAATGATGGCTCCTACTGACCATGTTGGGTGTCCATGCTAGCTCACATGTGACTTCCTGCTTGGCTGCAGGCCTTCAGGGAGGTTCCTAGCTGCATGTTGGAGCTGGTGCCGACAACCCTGCCTACTGAGGCGTCATCTCTGAACACCTCCCAGTTACCAAGGAGAATGCCAAACTGACAATGACAACATCATAGAGGAGGTGTAGGCACAGGCAAGCCAAGAGAGAGAGAGAATCAGGAGGGAATGTGGAGGTCAAGGCTTGGACTTGCCCATAATAGGAGTTGACTGTTCTGAAGCTTCGAGTAGGGGGTGCGGGGTGTCAGGGACTCCATACCTGAGGCAGGGAAGAGCATGGCCGTGGTCCAGCAAACCTTTCTGCATTATGGGCAGGCTACCACGTGCTCTCAGACCTGGTGAGTGTGGAAACACCAGGCTGTCCCGCAGAGTTCCTCAACATTTACATCCCGCTTGGGGACTCGGTGTTCGACCCTGATAAGCGCGGGAACGTGGTGCTGCCCTTTCAAAGGAGCCGCTGGGACCGCAACACTGGACAGAGCCCCAGCAACCCCAGGGACCAGGTGAGGTCAGGAAGCCAAAGGCAAGAGGGCAGAGAGGCGGGAAGGGGTCTAAGGCTGGATCCACTGGAGGCCTGGGGTCTTGATGGGAAGGCCAGACATGGTGAGGGTCTCCCCACCAGCAAAGACCTGCCTGGTCCTCCTGACTCTGCTCATCCCTGCAGAGCAACCAGGTGACCAGCTGGCTAGATGGCAGCGCCATCTATGGCTCTTCTCATTCCTGGAGTGACACTCTGAGGAGCTTCTCTGGAGGACAGCTGGCTTCTGGGTCTGACCCTGCTTTCCCGCGGAACTCCCAGAGCTCTCTGTTCATGTGGATGGCACCGGACCCCTCCACGGGTCAAGGAGGGCCACAGGGGGTATATGGTGAGGCTGTGGGGTCCTGGTAGGAGGGGTAGGGTTGGAGGCACCAGGCTGCTTGGGGGCGCTGTACTGGAGGAGGGGAACTGCCTGTGGGTTTGGGCTCCCCTGACTCAAGCTGTTGTCCATCACCTGTCCTGCTTCCCCACATGGATGCAGCTTTCGGGGCCCAGCGCGGGAACAGGGAGCCCTTTCTGCAGGCGCTGGGCTTGCTGTGGTTTCGCTACCACAACCTGTGTGCCAGGAAGCTGGCTCAGGAGCACCCTCACTGGGGAGATGAGGAGCTGTTCCAGCATGCTCGCAAGAGGGTCATTGCCACCTACCAGGTGAGTCGTGCCGCCTGCCTGGAGTCCACCTGTGTGTAGGGTCCAGAGAGACTCTGCACCCCCAACAAAGCTTCTGGGGCCCTGGACGACGCCCCTTTCCTACTTAGCTCTTTCCAGAAGGGCCCTTCTTCAGGGAGAGCTAGTGTCTAGGAAAAAATACTATACATGATATAGAGGCAAAAAATCTGTTTATGCCAGATAATTTGGGGGATTGATCATTAACATCTCTCTCTTCTCAGTAAGTTCTATGAAGAGCCTAGCACCTGATGCTGTTGTTTTGAAGGGCTTTTCTCCCATGATCAGCCTTTGTTGGTCCTCGTGTCTACCTGTAAGCCTTCCCTGGGCCCCTTCCTCAGGGTTCAGTCCTACACATGCGCCTTTTTACCTCTTGATCCTCAGAACATTGCAATGTATGAGTGGCTGCCCAGCTTCCTGAAGCAAACTCCTCCGGAGTATCCAGGTGAGGGGGTGGGAAGGAGGGCTGAGAAATTGTGAAGTGTCTTTTAGTGTGGATTTAAAGCCTTCGTGTGTTCCTTTCTCCTCTTACCTTAGGATACCATCCATTTCTGGACCCCAGTATCTCCCCGGAGTTCGTGGTGGCCTCTGAGCAGTTCCTCTCTACCATGGTGCCCCCTGGGGTCTACATGAGGTATGAGAGGAAGCTCACATATTTGTATCTTGGACCCATTATTGATAAAAATCTGCCTTTAGGAGTCCTCAGGACAGGATTACATCAGCTCAGAGCAGCTAGTTTCTAGAGAGAATGGTGAAAACAGAGGGAAAAGGTGGTCTGTTTTTAAATAGACCATTCTTTGTGCATGGTGTTGGTTATCCATGATCATGTGATTTGCTTGTATGTGTTTGGTCAGTGGCTTTTCAAGATAGGACTATGTAGCCCTGGTTGGTCTGGAACTTGTCAAGATCCTCCTGTCTTTGCCTCCCATGTAGCTTGATTACAGAAGTACACATTTGACTGATTAAAAGAAAAAAATGTTTATGGTCTTTAAAAATGGGTATATAGGTTGTGGCACACACTTTTTTTTTTTTTTTTTTTTGGTTTTTTGAGACAGGGTTTTTATCAGTATAACCAGGCCTGATGACTGACTGTCTAGGTGACTAGGCTGCCCTTAAACTCATAGATATCCACCTGCCTCTGCCTCCAGAGCACTGGGATGAAAGGCATGTGCCACCACGGGAGGCTGTGGTTCAGATCTTTAATCTCAGCCCTCTGGAGGCAGAGGCAGGCAGATCTCTGAGTTCAAGGCCAGGCTGGTCTATAGAGTGAGTTCTAGGACAGCCAGGGCTGAAAAAAAAACCTATCTCAAATAAAAACAAAAACACTCCACAAAACCAAACAACAACAAACAAAAAACCCAACCCATTAAACCAACAAAAACAACGTGTATGTATGTATGTATGTATGTATGTATGTATGTATGTATGTAGTTGCTTGCAGCAGCTCACATCCTTTAAGTCATTTCACCTGCTTGGGAGGCTGATGTGGGAGAATTAGCTTGAAGCTTAGCTCAGAAGGAAAAATGGAAAACTTTATCTTGAAAAAAAGGAGAGAGAGAGAGAGAGAGAGAGAGAGAGAGAGAGAGAGAGAGAAAGTAGTGCATGTTTATAGTCTCTAGTCCCAGCAGGTAAGAGTCAGGAGGATAGGAGTTCAAGGTTATTCTTTACTACACAGAGTATTCAAGGCCTGTCTGGGTTACTTGAGACCCTCTCTCAAATAGAGACTACACACACATATAGATAGAATTCTACAGGTGATATGTACATAATAAAAGTGTGTGTGCAAGTGTGTAATCTATATAAGTAAGCTATTATATGTCAGGCTTCCTATCTACCCAGTCAAACTCAGATTTTAAGTATCTGAAAACGTAGATGTTTTAGGGCCAGTCTTCCTGAAATAATAAAATTTAGTGACTATTTAGATAGCATTTATGTTATATCAAGTATTATAAGAATATGGGTTGGGGAGATAGGCCAGTTAGTAAAGCACTTGCCACTCAAGCACAAGGACTTTAGTTCAAGGGTTCAATCTCTAGCATCCTATAGGAAGACAGATGTAGTGATTCAGGCTTGTGAATCCAGTGCTGAGATGGTAGAGACAGGTAGATCCCTTGGGCTGGCTGATGTGTCAGTCCAGCCTAATTGTCTCAGTAAAAGATTCACAAACAAACAAACAAACAAACAAAGGTGGAGAACTTCCAAGGACTGACACCTGCGCATAACTTTTGGACTCCACATGTACGTGTGTGTGTGTGTGTGTGTGTGTGTGTGTGTGTGTGTGTGTGTGTGTAAAAACATCCAAAGACTTGGATATTACTGTATGGGTTAATGTGTATATATTATGCCATTTTACATAAAAGATCTATGTATCCATGGATTTTCTATTGGTGAGGGTCTTAGAACCAGTCTCCAGTGGCCTCCAAAGGACCCCTATCTCTGTGTGAGACTGCTTTCTTTCTGTGTGTGTTCTTATCCACGTGGAGACAGTGTGGATAGAATTTTTTTAATGGCCAAGTTTTCAGATGTGTGATCAGACAGGAGATAGGAATCTTCCAAATTGTTCAGTAACTACTAAGGTCTTGATTACATAGCAGATAAGGGAGGCTATGGCCTGGGACCCCTGGCTGAAGTCTTACAAACCAAAGCTGGCGCCTGGCATTAGGACCCTGTGGTCTCTGTAACCATTCTTGCTCCTTGCACTTTAGGAATGCCAGTTGCCACTTCCAGGGGATTGACAGTCGCAACTCAAGTGTCCCTGGGGCTCTCCGGGTCTGCAACAGCTACTGGAGTCGAGAGGTCAGAGTTGGAAATGATATTGGATTGATAAATGCATGGGTTGTGTATGTGGCATGTATATGTGTCTGAGTGTGTGAAGGGAGGTGGGCACTAGAGCTGAAATAGCAGCTTGGATGGGTTAGAGGGAAGGGAACAGCTTAGGGACATGATCAAAAGTCAACTTCTTATCCTCACGCAAGGGCTGCATATGAGAGACAGGAGGGGAGGGGGACTGTGTGTTCAGGCATGCGTCCACATTTACTCTTCCTCCCAGGTGTCTCCCTTGACAACTCTGGGCCTCTGGAGGCTTTGGAGCACCCAGCTATGCTATCTCACCTAGACAATTGCTCGATCACAGAGTATATACACCCCTAGCTTGGGCCTTTCTTCTAGTAAAAGGAGAACAGCAAGTTCAGACAGGTCCTATGGCGTCTGCAGGACCACACAACTGGTTGATGGGAGAGCAAAAACGAGCATAGATGCTCTGGTGTCCTCGCCAATCATCTGGCTGGGAATATCATTTCCCATGAGTGCAGAATTAACCTGAAGTTGAGAAGCACTCACCAGGAGCTAAGAACATGACAGGCCCTGGATGTGGCACAAGTGGCAGAGGGAGCCAGGCGCCCAAACCCTGGTCCTGTTAGCCATGTCTGCCTTCTCATTACTCCTTAAGCACCCCAAGCTACAAAGGGCCGAAGATGTGGATGCGCTGCTGCTGGGTATGGCCTCCCAGATTGCTGAGAGAGAGGACCATGTGGTGGTTGAGGACATGCAAGGTGGGCCTGAGGCTGGCCCTGCAGGCTGTGAACTTCTGACCCCTGGGAGGAGATCCTGCTGGACCTGCAGAGGCAGGCAGGGAGGAGTTCTCAGGGCTGAGAGAATCTCTGATCCTCGGATCATGGTTCAGATATTTCTGGGATTGGTTAGAATGGTCTGGGCTGGAGGCTGCAGTGATGGCCCTCACCTCTCTCTAACCGTTTAGTGTTTCCTTTCCAGATTTTTGGCCTGGGCCACTGAAGTTTTCCCGTACAGACTACCTGGCCAGCTGCCTGCAGAGGGGCCGGGACCTAGGCTTGCCTTCTTACACCAAAGCCAGGGAGGCCCTGGGCCTGTCTCCCATTTCCCACTGGCAGGACATCAATCCTGCACTCTCCAGGAACAATGGCACTGTGAGGAAGGGTCAGGACCCAGAGGGCTGGGGGAGGGGCTGGGATGCACTGCCCAAACAGGGGAAGGTGGGTAGTAAAACATGGGTGCCAGAGTCTAACACTTGGTGAGAGGACAAAACTCACGCAGGTCATGTTTTCCAGTCTTAGTTTGTTCCTAAGTCGAGGACCTGCAATGCCCACTATAGGATTGTTAAGAGTAACAAAATCAATGTCTACCAAGCAAGTGTGTGGCAAGCAACAGGTAGTTAATACATATTTACTGGACCTGGGCCTTCAAAGTCAAAAGGCAAATCCCGCTGGACTTGGAATCTCTTAACGTGGTGTACAAGTTACAAACTTGTAAAACCTACATAAACAGGAATCGTGAGAAAAGTCAATAGGAAGTCTTTGGCTTCAGTTAGGTGTCATTGGAACGAGCCTGGTCAGGTACTTAGGTACAAGTAAAGAACAGGAGGTGTCAAGATTACTCGGCTGGCATTTGCCACCAAGCCTGACAACCTGAGTTTGATCCCCTGCAGAACCCTCATGGTGGAAGGGGTAAACCAATTTCTGAAAGTTATCCTCTGGTCTCTACATGTACACCATAGTGTACACACTCAGACACACACACACACTGTCAAACACACACACACTGTCAAACACACACATAGTCACACACACATAAATGTCATAAAAATTAAATTAAAAGCAGAGTAGAAAACTCTGGAAGTGAGTGAGGTATCAGAGACAAATCCTCACGTAAGACACCCATATCTCTGTCCCAGCATATGCGAGGCAGAGGCAGGAGTACCTCAGTTCCAGGCCAGCCTGGCCTAGAGTGAGACTTTGTTTCAAAACAAACAACAATGGATAGTCAGATTTTTTTTAAATACTCTCACTGTGACCACAAATTGATAGGGATTTAGTTGTTTATAAAGTTTTTTTAAACTCTAAGGATAAAAGCCTTTTGTAATATCATTCTGGCATTCAATCTTTCATAGTCTGACTTGCTTCTCAGGCTCCACATCTTCCCATACATTATGTGGAAGACTGGCTATTGTTTCTTTCTTTCTTTTTTTTTTTTTTTTCATAGAATAGGAATTGGGATCTGTGGAAAGCTTCCTGTAAATGAGTTAACTTACGCAAAGCACTCCGAGCAGTGCCTGGGGTATAACAAGTACTCTATAGGAATGAGTTGTTTGTTGTTATTGGCCCAAGGGCTAATGTCTGGGAGCTGTCTCTCTGCCCAGGACTTGTTGCTGAGTTCTCTCAAACACCCTCTGTTCCAGGTGCTGGAGGCCACAGCTGATCTGTACAATCAGGACCTGTCTCGGCTGGAGCTACTCCCAGGGGGGCTTCTGGAGAGCTATGGAGACCCCGGACCCCTTTTCAGCACTATTGTCCTTGACCAGTTTGTCAGGCTACGAGATGGTGACCGTTACTGGTTTGAAAACAGCAGGAACGGGTGAGGCTTGCCTGGGCTGTGTCTTAGAATCTACTGTGGCCTGGACCACAGGCCCTCTGCTTGGCCCTCCACAGCCCTCACAGGTCTCAATTCTAGCCCCTCTGGGTCTCTCAAGTGAGGATTTGTCTCTGATGGTTCTCTAGGCTGGCATGGCAGGCTCTTACAAACAGCTATGGACCAGGGACTCTGTCCCCATGGGATACCTGAGTGTGAGGTCCCAAATCTCTCCTTAACCCTGATGGTTCCTTCACCTCTCCTATGCCCAGATTGTTCTCTAAGGAAGAGATAGCAGAGATCCGAAACACTTCCCTACGGGACATTCTCGTGGCTGTCACCAATGTGGACCCCAGTGCCCTACAGCCCAGTGTCTTCTTTTGGCTTGCAGGTAAGTTACCTAGAGGTAGCTGGAGGGGCGCAGGTCCAGAATCTTGTCCTTTCTCAACTGTAGGCTTGGTTTGATATGGCTGGATGACCCCTCCAAGTGTGGCGTGAGCTACGGTTCTGCCCATGAGAAATTTGGTTCTAGATAATAGGGTTGCCACATACAGTTTCTCTTTGCACAAGCTTAGTAGATGCTGGATTAGGGGCAGGGCCAACTCTCTCAAAGACCTGGGGGAGACTCTTCCATTCAGATGAAATGGGATGGAACTGTGAGTGGGATCCAGAGGGCCAAATGAGGGTAAAGGATATAATATTTCACAGCGGTGCTGACAAAAAGATATAGGGGCAGGGCGGGGTTAGAGATTTTGAGGTTCATGCTGGGACCTGCTTGCTATCCACATGGGCAAATGCCATCATCTTGCAACAATGACAGGGGGTAAACAGCCCCATCCTCTCTAGTTCCCAGAGCACCCTCACCTCCTCTGTTAAGACCCTCCTCAGTGACCTTGTGCCAGATTGTGGCGTAGTATTGGATATTCCGACTTCCTCTGCCTCCCCAGGAGACCCCTGTCCACAACCAAGTCAGCTCAGCACCAAGGGCCTGCCAGCCTGTGCCCCACTCTTCATCCGGGACTATTTCGAGGGGAGTGGATTTGGCTTCGGACTCACCATTGGGACCCTTTGCTGTTTCCCTTTAGGTAGGAGAGTAATGGGTAGGCAAGGTGGGGCTATTGAAAAGTGTAGTCTAGGGGGTGGCCTGGGGTTGTTTCTATGCATAACAACAAAACAACCTAGAGTTCTGTCCCTCTGGTTGGTGAGAAAAGCATTAGGGAAGGGAAAGGTGTCTGGCTGCAGATAAGAGAAGTCTAGGGAGATTTGCCTCCCTGATCTTCTGGGATGCCCCCGGCCCAGCTTGGTCAAGAGTCTGTAAGAGTCCCTGGTCTACCACTGTTTGTGAGAAACTGCCAGCCTAGGGAGCTATCAGAGACAAGTCCTCAGCTGAGAAGCAGAGCTGGGGCAGACTCAGTTTCTGAAACAGGAGCATGGGAAGGCTGTGTGTGGGTGGCCCAGCAGCCTGGTGTGGTGCGTCTAGCTTGTGGCTTGAGGAATCTGGACTTAGTTTCTGGCTGGGAAGGGACTTGAGTAATGGAAGCAATGGCGGCTGATATTTTAGACACGACCCAGAGCTTCCCATGGGTGGCAACGTGCTCCCTCCACAGAGCCTTGCAATTTGAAAGTTGGGCAGCAGGAGGGTCAGAGGGTAGGAATAGAAGGAGCTCTTCCAAAGGAAAGGAGTTGAGAAGGGAGTGACTTCTCTCTCCGACGGCCACTTTTCCCTGAACATCCCTCTCCACTCTCACACTAGTCAGCCTCCTTAGTGCCTGGATTGTTGCCCGGCTTCGGATGAGGAATTTCAAGAGGCTCCAGAGACAAGACCGCCAGAGCATCATGTCGGAGAAGCTTGTAGGGGGAGTGGAAGGTAGGTCTGGGAGTAGCCAGGGTGGTGCTGGGAAGGCCATGACTTGGGGCTATGATCTATACCCCTATCCCACAAGTCCAAAGCAAAAGGTCCTCATTCCGAGGGATGTAGGAAAAGCCCGGGGAGGTTGGGGAAAGCCATGGTAGACACTGGCTCTGCAGTTTTTCCAAGCTTCAAGGCTCCTCCCAATGATCCTAAATAAATGGAATGTGATTGAGGAGTAGAAGAGTCATAAGACCCTGCCTCCATCTCAAAGGGATGTGACTCACACATCCCGAATGGCTTTGCGGCATCCTGTGCTGGAACTGCAGGCAACAGGAGTCATTAATGAAGGTCTGAAGTCAAGTAGGATTGGAATCTTGGCTCCAGCGCTGAGGACTAGCTGTTGGACCTTAGGCAGATTTTGTTTTAAATCTCTCTAGACCTGTTTCTTCTTATCTGTAAAGTAGCTATCCTAATGGTGCCTGTGTCTTAGGTTGTGAAGAAATGCAATAACCAATTCAAAGAACTATGGCGAGCATCCGGCAAACACTGAGGAAATAGTGGCCCTTATTTGCCTCGTGGGTTAGAGGAGCAGCAGAACTGTTGAGGAGAGAATGACCCTCAGAGTCTGGGGTTGATGGCGTCAAGTTGTGGCTGAGACCCTGCCCTAGTCTTCTCTCTCTCTCTCTCTCCCTATGTGTTCTTCTGCATGCCAGCTGACCCAGCCCCTTCTCTTGCTTCCCAGCTTTGGAGTGGCAGGGCCGCAATGAACCCTGCAGGCCAGTGCTTGTGCACTTACAGCCAGGACAGATCCGAGTATTGGACGGCAGTCTCACTGTGCTCCGGACCATCCAGCTGCGGCCCCCACAGCAGGTCAACCTCATCCTGTCCAGCAACCGTGGACGCCGTACCCTGTTGCTCAAGATCCCCAAGGAGTATGACCTGGTACGGCCCAGCTGGCCTCATCTCAGATGAGGCAGTTAAGTAAAGGGAAAGGAGCACTCGCCAGGGCACAGGGGTTGGTCTTCCAATCCCCAGATGTGCTACCTGATAGAGAGATAATTTGAAAGTGTCTGTCCTGTTCTGGATCCACTGGCTCACACGGTCTCTTCTCACTCTGGCGGTAGCTGGCAGCCAGCCTCCTTTGGCTTTAAGTCCTAGCCATGAGTTCCTGGAAGAACCTGGGTCCTCTTCCCTATTCTCTTATTTCAGACTCTAGAGGACTTTCTTTTTCTTTTTTCCCACTAATTAATTTATTTACTCACTTTACATCCCAATCAAGACTTGGAGGGGAGTTAAATAGAAGGCTGATCGTGTGTTTTGACTACCTAGGTCACAGTCCATTCCACCCTCTGCCCCATTCCCTCCCCAACCCCAACTCCTGCCCCCAGTCCCTATTCCAGCTTTTCTCCAGTATGAAATATGCCTCGCTAAAGCACACTTTTCTCTTCTGTAAATGAAGGACAATTACCTCTTTTGTGTGTACCATACCAATGACCCTTTGTGTGTTCCATGTGAAACACCTGCCCCTGAGAGGCTCTGACACGTTTGCCTCTGTTCCTGCTACCTTTGAAGGTTCTATTGTTTAACATGGAGGAGGAACGGCAGGCACTGGTGGAAAACGTCAGGGGAGCTCTGAAGGAGAACGGGCTGAGCTTCCAGGAGTGGGAGCTGAGGGAGCAGGAGCTGATGAGAGCAGCGGTGACCAGGCAACAACGGGGCCACCTCCTGGAGACCTTCTTCAGGCACCTTTTCTCCCAGGTGTGTACATGGGATCAGATCTGGTGTGTGTGTGTGTGTGTGTGTGTGTGTGTGTGTGCAAGTGCACACTTGTGTGCATCTGTGGTGGCATCCTTTCCTACATGAGGCCATGGGGATGATCCTTCAAATCTCAAGGCTTGAATGCTCAGCTGAAAAGTCTGTCCTGATTTAGGTCAAGTCACCAAGCTTTTATGTTACTAGAGTCTGAGGCCAGAGGCCAGATCTGAAGGTATGGGGGTAGGAGTATGTCCTAATGGTTCAGCCACTTGCCTCAACAAATCAAAATAACGGTGGCTACTCAGGGAAGGAATCTAATCAATATAGCCATGTTGGGAAGACGGATGGAACATCTAAACACTGTCTTTGCTGGTATTGACAAGTACTTCTGGATTATATAGGGAAAGGGCAGAAGAGAAGGCCTAGAGGCATGCATAGTCAACTGTAGTCAAACCATGATCTGGTTGGTTAGTATTTCAGTGTCAGATCTGCAAGTTGGCTCCAGTGACTGTGTTACTCCCCGTTACTTAGGGAAACATTCTGGTTCCCATAAGATGAATTGTTTTGCTTAGGTGGGCAGCTTTGGTTCCTATCATGGAGGTACTGCTTCTGTTTAGAGAGTAATGTCACCACGGGGTGATCTGCCTGCAGGTTCTGCTTGCTGTTCCAAGGTGACAGCAGGTTCATGTCAGCAACTAGAGACTTTCAGGGGTCTGGAACAGGATGTAAAGTGTGGTGGTAAAATACCTTTGATACTCTCTTCTTGATGCCTTCATCCTTGAAAAGGGATGAGATAGATCAGGTTAATTTAGGACTGATTACCCCGATGACATAAGGAAGTTTTTTGTTTTGCTTTTCCAAAGGGATTTATTTTTTAATTATGTCCACATTGGCAAGGGACAAAAGAATGTGGGTGCCAGCAGAGGGCAGAGGTTATCACATCCCTCTGGGACTTGAGTGACAGGCAAGAAGTTGTGAACTTCCTGAGAAACCTAACGAGGATGTTGGGAACTGAACTTGGATCCCCTTGAAGAGAAGTATGTGCTCTTAACCCCTAGCGTCTCTTCAGCCCCTAGTTTCAGGTTTTAGAGAGACACTCACTCATTAAGCAATTAACATGTCTTTGTGCCTGAACTGAGAAGGGAATGAAAGCCCAGAGGAGATACACAAAATAAAAGCACAGAAACCGAGATTTACTCTGCTTTGAGGAGTCTGTAGGCCCACTTGAAGAGCTAGTGCTCTTTGGCAAAAGCAGTCTCTAAATTCTTCTCATATTTACTGCAAAGATGTCCCAACTCATGTGAACCCAGTCTCCTGATGTAAGACTCCAGGGAGACAGTGTGCAGGAAGGAAGCAGGGCAAGCCAGTACCTTGGGGCCCCTGAGAACCATACATCATCCTTTCTTCAGGGAGTGCATCATGGAGATGTAATGTCTGTCATACGCACTTCTGAGGACTACCGGGAAGATGTGGAAAAATTTGATAGAGGGGGAAATCCCAAGACTGATGTCTGCATCTAGTACAAAAATAAAGGTAGCCTGGATAGAACGCTGCAGTGGAGATAGAATTGTAAATGAGAGCAGGGTGGCACACACCTGTAGTCCTAACATTGAAAAGGAGAAACAGGAGGATTTGGAGTTTGAGTCCAGCCTGGGCTACTGTCTCAAAACCAATGTTGTGTGGACATAGTTTAGTGGTAAAGTACTTGCTGGGATGTGTAAGACTCTGGGTTCTATCCCCAGCATGAGGCTCATGAGTAGACACGAATCCAGCATGCATGCCATACCTAACAAGTTAATTAATCTATTGGGATGGCGATTATAGTCACACAAATACTGGTATGGGATGAAGATTATAAAAGCGATGCAGAAACACGTGATCTAAGATGTTAGAGAAGAAAAGCTTTCAGTCTGGTGTAAGTTCATGACAGAGATAAGATTGGCAAGGGCTCAAAGCTGGAAGAGTTTTGGCCCGGGAGAAAGGGGTGAGTAGGATTGAGCACTGAAGAAAAGAGAGAAAGAATGGGTGTCTGAGAAGGAGCAAGCCAGCTAGCTGGGAGAGGATTCATATAGGAGACTGTTATCTAATGGGCGTGCGCAATGGACTCTGGGTCAGACTTAACTCTTCACCTAATTGAATATGGAGTTTGCCTAAGAAACAAGGAACCCTTGGCTGGTGAGGAGGTCTCCTTGCTTGGGCACAAGTAGGATCTTGGCATCCTCACTCAGGTCAGATTCCATCAGGATGAAGGAAAGACTTTGTTCTGGAAGTTTAATGGACTGTCAGCTATCCCCATGGCTGCCCTGTACTTTCCATTTTGAAATCCTATCCTGTGCAGCCTCTCTTGCTGATTTCCATCATAACCTCTGAGATAAGTGAGGTCGGTGAGGAAATGAACCCCAGACAAACAAAGGGATGTGCCCGAGGTTATGGCGCACACAGGTGGCAGCACTGGGACATGAACCCAGATCTCTTACCTCCTGCCCCAGGCTCTTCCCACTAAAGCACCTTGTCTGAAGCTGCAATGCTTGCTTCATGAAAAGAGCAGCTGGTGAGAGGCAGGAAAAACAGGTACTGTGACCTGTGGCCTACCTCCTTCCCTGTGTCTGTTCTCTTGCTAGAGCAGTCCCTGGGTGAGATGGAGGTGGCCCATAATAAGAATTCTCCTCTCCAAACCCTTGAGATATAAATCAGACATAAAGGATACACATAGTCTCAGGAACCCCAAAGTGGGGTCTTTGGCTTGTCTGGGAAAGACCTGGAAGAGAAAGCGGTCAGCAAACAAGGCCTCTCTTCGATTACCTCTACTTTCTCCTTGACTCTTTCCTCTGCAAGTCTGAACCCACTGTCAAAGCATATCTGGGACCTCTTGGTTCTAACTCCAAATACCCAGGTTAGGTTGGTTCAGTCAGCTAAGCCAGAGGGCCAGGACTCTTGTGGTTTAAATGGCAGTATGCTGGACAAATATCTGCCTCAGAAAGTGGCCCCATTAATCTGTAAGTGAAAGATGCTTCCTCTTTCCCCCACCTCCCACCTCTGGGGCTACCTAAATGCAGGTGTTAGACATCAACCAGGCTGATGCAGGGACTCTGCCTCTGGACTCCTCGACCAAAGTGCGTGAGGCTCTGACCTGTGAGCTGAGCAGAGCTGAGTTTGCGGACTCCCTAGGCCTCAAGCCCCAGGACATGTTTGTGGAGTCCATGTTTTCTCTGGCCGACAAGGATGGCAATGGCTACCTGTCCTTCCGGGAGTTCCTGGACATCCTGGTGGTCTTCATGAAAGGTGAGGAAGGAGAAAATAATTGTACAGACAAAAGTGGGGCACTGATGTTGTATTGGAAATAGAGAGCATGAGGCTAGTTCTTCAACTATGACAGAGGCCTGGCAGTCTAGAAAAGGTTTCTAGAGGTTGGGTGGGTCTCTCCTCACAGAACCCTCCTTCTTCCAGGCTCCCCAGAGGAGAAGTCTCGCCTTATGTTCCGAATGTATGACTTTGATGGGAACGGGCTCATTTCCAAGGATGAGTTCATTAGGATGCTAAGGTTGGTTGGTCCTCTCCAGCAGGCAGGACAGGGACTGCCATCAGTGGGATATCAGAGGTATAAAGGAGAGGCAGGGGGACATCCTCTTTATCTTTGTAACCAGAACCTTCTAGAACTAACAGGGGGCTTGGGATTCAGCTAGCTGGGACCCTGTTATGGAGGATCCTGCCGTGGATGGCCAGTGCTTGCCTCCAACCCTAGGTCCTTCATCGAGATCTCCAACAACTGCCTGTCCAAGGCCCAGCTGGCTGAGGTGGTTGAATCCATGTTCCGGGAGTCGGGCTTCCAGGACAAGGAGGAGCTGACCTGGGAGGACTTCCACTTCATGCTGCGGGACCATGACAGTGATCTCCGATTCACACAGCTGTGTGTCAAAGGTGAGGCTGCCTGGTTAGCAGGGCTGATTTATTTGTTGGGTATCATTCCTATATACTTTTAGGAACCCACAGAAACACTTTATTTTAAAAACAAGAAGAAAAATCAATACAATAATGAGTACATAATATAGCTGATGCAGATTATATTCTCTTTTATACCCATGCAATTATCAAATAACATTGCTAATTTATTTTTATCTGTATGGAGAAAGGGGCACAAGAAGATGAAAGTGCCTTGGGCTTATGAATGCATCCTGGCTGCTGAAGTGGGTGGGGGTAAGGATGGGTAGAAGGCTTTTGTTTGTTTGAGACAGAGTCTTGCTATGTGGATGGTGGGTAGTCTGGAACTTGCAATGTAGACTAGGCTGGCTTTGAACTTGTGGCTGTCCTCCTGTCTCTGCCTCTAAATGCTGAAATAACTGATGTGTGCTACTACACCAAGTCTTTGGTAGGAGATGTTGACTGGAACCGCTCCAAGCTCTTCCTGGCTCCTGGCTCCTGGCCAAAGCTACTCCACCCTTGCATCTCTAAGCTTGCAGCAGGGTGGAAACAATGTTTCTTTGTTACAACTGGATTTGGCCAGACTCTGTTCTCCTCAGCTGGGTTGTACGGTTCTGGTATATTTGGGGTTTGGTCCCCCAACTCCCACAGCATCTCCTGGTTAAGTGTTAAGTAAGGGTTTGCTGAATACATCAGGCCCAACTCCTTTGTCCTTCCTTCTCCTTCTTACCCTGTGTCTGACTCAGGTGGGTGGAGGCCAGGGTCTCAGGGACAGATATCAAGGGAAGGGTCTGTGTGTGGCCTGTTCTGAGCTGTCACAATGTCTTCCTGATTCTTCTCCGGGCTGGCGTGTTGAGACAGAACCTAGTCCTTCCCATATTATGAGACAAGTGGGGGCTGGCAGCTTTGCTGAGAGACAGGAGCAAGATGAGCATGATGTGGATAGACTTCTGCATGAGGCTTCCTCTGGCCCGAGGGTGAGGGAAGCTGCTGAAGAGGAAAGTTGAGTTTGTAGCTTTTCTTACTAAGCCAAGACAATGGGAACTTGGGCCTGATGGTGGGCAGAGGCCAGGGAGGCACCCAGAAGTTTCTGCCCTGGGATAACCTGGCAGGGGATTGAGGATCAAGCCAAAGATTAACTATGTCTTGTTTCATTTTTAATCATCACTTGTTTTCTTCTGATCTTATTTGAGAAAGATTCCACATGACAGAAAAAGGCACAAAAATATTACAAACAGCCCCTCCCTTTTCACCAGAATCCACTGTTCATCATTATTTCAACACGTTTGCAGTTTACTGAAAGTTGGAGAGTGGATATCTGTTCTTGGTTCTAAACACTTGATGTTAGAGTGAGAGGTACGGATCAGTGGTTACGAGCTCTTGTAGAGGACCCAGGTTCAGTTCCCAGTAACCACATGGCAGCTCACAACCATCTGTCACCAAGTTCCAGGGCATCAGATGTTCTCGTCTGGCCTCCTCTGGTATCAGACTCGAGTGTGACACATAAATACATGGATACGAGCACCCACAAACATAAATTTAAAATAACTAAATCTTTAAGCACTTGACCTTCACATAGATTGGTTTATCATAAGCCAAGACGTCTTTGGTGTTGGCTCAGAACTTAGAAGCCCCTTGGAGGCCCCAGACCTCCTGAGAATTTGGATTTGCAGCTCGACCTTGATTTGTACGGCCCTGTCAGAACAATGAGATGAAACCTCCAGGGTTTTATTATGAACATTTTCAAACACAGAATAGAAAGCCTTGTGAGCGACCTCCCTTATCGCTATCTATCACTGAGAGGTAAGTGCAGTTTCCAGGGGGCCAAGAGCTGAGGCTGGGGTGCCCTGAGGCAGGATCTCTTTTTAATGGAGCCTTTCTACAGGCTTGAGCTTAGGAAAGGGGGGGACCCTGTGCAGCAAGCCAGGCTCTCCTAGACTCTGGGCTCTGAGCTGTTCCCTAACCAAGCTCTGCAACGCAGGGGTGGAAGTGCCAGAAGTAATCAAGAACCTCTGCAGGCGAGCCTCCTACATCAGCCAGGAGAAGATCTGGTAAGCTCCCTTCTGCCTGCATCAGGTAGTTGTCATGTTGCCAAGAATGGGTGAGGTTGCCCCCCCCCTGCCCCCGTCCCCGCCGCCACTATCCAATGTATCACCTTCATGCAAAAAGAGAAAGGGGCTCCATTTCCTCCAAGTGGACAGACACATCCTTCATCAGGATGAGGAGAAAGCCTGCTGAGTTTTGGCAAAGCTCGCTTCCTGCTTGGGCCAAATGTCCTTGTAGAGGACACAGTTATATATGGAGGCCTCAACAGGGACTCATTCTCTCTGTGTCTGCCAATCTGTGGGAATCTTGCTGTCCCGTGTGGACGGTTTTGGTCTTTCCTGGACAAAGTTGGTTTGGAGGCAGAGCAGGGGTCAGATGGTACCTTTTTGCCTTTCCTTCCTAGCCCTTCGCCCAGAATGAGTGCCCACTGTGCCCGAAACAACATGAAGACTGCGTCATCGCCACAGAGACTGCAGTGCCCCATGGACACAGACCCTCCTCAAGAGATTCGACGGAGGTTTGGCAAAAAGTATGTCTGTTGTGCCCCTAAAGTCTATGCACCCCTTCAACAATCTATGGAGTGGTTCAGGGCACTCTGCTTTATTGGCAGATAAACACTCTCTGCCCCAGAATGCTTTTGTACAGTGAGTCTGGTGAGTACTGGATAGGAAGGGCAAGGGAAACTCAAGGCTGTTTTCTCCCTCTGCCTGGGAAGTCAGGAGGGCCTTCAGCAGATGCCCTGCCCTAATTAGCTTTTTATTGCTAGGATAAAATCATGACTACAAGCAACTTGAGGAGAAAGGGGCTTATTTGGCTTACAGGTTACGATATATCAGAGAGAGGTGCCAAGGCAGGAGCTTGAAGCAGAAACCACAAAGGAACACTGGTTACGGGCTTGCTTCCTCTAGCTTGTTCAGCTACCTTTCTTATACAGCCTAGGCAACCTGCCTAGGAATGGCACTGCCCAAGGTAGGCTGAGTCTGCTGACATCAATTAAGAGGAAAAAAATGTCCCACAAGTATGCTAATCAGTTTTCAGATGTGTCAAGTTGACTACTAAAGCTAACTGTGACAGACCTCTTGAGCCTTCTAAAGCCTCACTGTGGGTGCCTGGTAGGAACCACAAACAGGGAGGGAAAGGGACTGTCTGTGAATGGACCCTGGTGTAGATGGAGTGTATCCCCAGAGTTGAAATAACTACTTGGAAGTCAGCCCTCACTAAGACAGTGGGGGCAAAGCCTTCGGGTCTGAACCATGCTGCAAGAGGCTCTGTCCTTCCCAGGCTGTCCCTTGGGGTTGCAGGTTTCCATTGTATTGAGTTTCACAAGCCAAAGGCACCCTCTCTCCCAGGGTAACTTCATTCCAGCCCTTACTGTTCACTGAGGCACACCGTGAGAAGTTTCAACGCAGCCGCCGCCACCAAACGGTGCAGCAGTTCAAGCGCTTTATTGAGAATTACAGGCGCCATATTGGCTGTGTGGCCGTGTTCTACACCATCACTGGGGCACTCTTCCTGGAGAGAGCCTACTGTGAGTGACACCACATACTGCAAGTCTGGGGCCGGGAGTTTGGGCCTATTGTGAGTGACACACATCCCGATGTGCGATTGAGGGGGGGGGGCGAACTGCAGTAAACAGCAGCGTTGCCTACAGACGCATTGTGTCCCCTCCACAGACTATGCGTTTGCGGCACACCACAGCGGCATCACCGATACCACCCGAGTGGGCATCATCCTATCCCGGGGCACGGCGGCCAGCATCTCCTTCATGTTCTCCTACATCCTGCTCACCATGTGCCGCAACCTCATCACCTTCTTGCGGGAGACCTTCCTCAACCGCTACATCCCCTTCGATGCTGCTGTGGACTTCCATCGCCTTATTGCCTCCACGGCCATCATCCTCACAGGCAGGGGCTGCTGTTTTGGGCTTCTCTTGCTCTCTTTTTGCCCTTGCTGGCTTCTTGTCCTCTCACGCTCCTCCCCACCGTCCTTTGCACCTAACTTTAATGTCGATTTGGATGGCCTTCTCCATAAGGATGGAGTCAGCTAGACTGTAGGATGAAATGAAGCCCAGGACCCTACCCTTTCCTGAATGGCTTTTCCTGCATTTTCAAGGGCATCCCTGCCCCAACTTCTGACAGTCTACCAAGACTCTAGCACAAGGATACAAATGATTGCTTTCCTAGTTCTTATGCTTTAAAACAGATCTGTGAAAGAAACCAAAGGAATGTGCTTCCAGTGGTATAATTTCAGACGTGTGGCTGTGTTCGTGGGTGGAATGGGGAAGGAGCGGGAGGTTGGTTACAGGTCAGCAGCCCAGCCCCCATAGGTGCTGTTTCAGTCTGCCCTGTTTGGCACTTGAATGTGTTGTGCACCCTCACTGGGCTGTCTCTGGGCTCACCACTTTGTCTGGTCTTTCTCAGTCTTACACAGTGCTGGCCACGTAGTGAATGTATACCTGTTCTCCATCAGTCCGCTCAGTGTCCTCTCTTGCCTCTTCCCTGGCCTCTTCCACGATGATGGGTAAGTGTGTGTCAGGAATGAATTTCTTGATGGGAGAGGATAAACCTTCTTGGCCTAGAGGACAGTGTCACTTTCTGGGATAAAGTGACAATGACCAAGCTGAACCATCGGCAGGAGAGACTGGTGACTAGGTTGTGCTGCTCCTCTGGAAACTCTAGGAGAGGTCCCAGAGACCTCAGCTCACGACTTCGCTGTGTCTTCTGCACAGGTCGGAGTTCCCTCAGAAGTATTACTGGTGGTTCTTCCAGACTGTGCCAGGTGAGAGACCTTCCCTTCTATCAATGTCTAGGATTCACTCCAAACTCCAGGCTCTGGATTCTGTCACTGAACAGCGAAACTCCCTCAACTCTTACAGTGAGCAAGGCTCTGCCCCTGTGTCCCGGAGGACAGAGGCAGAAAGACTTAGCTTGACTGCATTATAACTCCCTCATCCTTGAGCTAGTTCCTCCCTGGAAAGGGCTTACTGGTCTCCAGTCTAGATCAGTTCTCAGGGGGTTGGGGAGTAGGCCCCTTTTCATAACACATATACCTGTCGTGATGTTTGCTTTGAGAAATGCTGTGTCCCGGCTGTATGGGAGAAGGACTTGGCTTTTTAATCAAACCAGACATAAGTCCCTACCCACACCATAAGATTTCTTGACAAAGGTCACGGTGGGGGTGGGTGGGTGGAGAAAGCATATTTTTAGCTTTCTACAATCCCCTATTTCAGAGCTAATAGCTGTGAATCTATTAAGATTTATCCTAAACCTATTTATATTTCAGTCCTTGCCCTCTTGGGGGTAATGTGTTTTCTATGCACTCCTTTCTGTGAAATGTAGCAGTTTTTTTTTTTTCCTCGTAATCCTACTGCTTTGAACTTCAGAGTGCGCTCGCTGACTTCGACACACTGGGATTTGGTGGATAAGACTGTATTTATGCTCCTCTCTCTACTCACAAGTTTACAGGCTGTGGTTCAATCCCCTCTTAACCTTTGCTTCTCCACACATCAGGGCTCTAATCTTCCTAATTACTTTCTCTCTCCTCCTTGATCACTGGAGGCTATTCTGGGTTTCTACACCCCCATACTGGCTCTAGTATTCCCCTCTCTGTACCCCTGGCATGAGATCCTCCATAAAAGAGGATGGAGCTTTCTACCAACTCCAGGCTGGACAAAGAACTCTGGCAATTTGCTAGGTTAGCATGGTCCCATGCACATATTGGTTGAGAGTTCATGTCAAGTCCTATGATAATCAGTGGTTGGTGCAGTTTTAACACCATGGGGACAGAGCCTGATATTCCCCATGTCTCATTCAGAGACTTCTGTGCATTCTATTAATTCAGTACACATTTATACAAAGCCTGCAGTGTGCCAGGCCTGGCAACAGGCAGGAGGATCGATCAGTGGTGAGACGGTCTAGTGTGGTCTTTGTTCTTGAGGACCTGAGGGTCAGGATAATGGGTGACACTTTAAAAAAATGTGATGACACAGGTGGAAAGGATTACAGCTATAGACGATGAATAGGCTCTGTTGAATCAAACGGCACTTATGATCTGGGTGTACTTAAGTTCAAGACCACTTTGTCACCCCTCCAGTTCAAACAGAGGAGTAGAGAGGGACATGACTGAATACCCCAGGACACACCCTCCATACTGTACTGTCCCTCAATTTTCTGCCTCCTGTCCTCCTCACAGGTCTCACTGGGGTCCTCCTGCTCCTGGCCCTGGCCATCATGTACGTCTTCGCCTCCCACCACTTCCGCCGCAGCAGTTTCCGGGGCTTCTGGCTGACCCACCACCTCTACATTTTCCTCTACATTCTGGTGAGGGGTTTTGGCTGTGGTCCAGGCCTGTGGGGTATGTGACAGACATTCCTTGGGAGGCCATGGAAGCTGGGACATTGGTTTTCCATCCCCTAAGTTATTTCAAGTATCCATTTCTCCACATCCCTCTACAAAGATGGAAATTATAGAGTGGGGCTCTCCAGTAGGTTGAGTCCATTATGTGGCTCTTGGAAGATTCCCTCCTTTCTGTGGGTTTTTTTTTTTTTTCAGTAGTAGCCCTGCCAGGCTCATCCACATTCCTCACAGACTTCCCCATACCATTTCTTTCCAGTTCTTCTCTACCTTTGAGTGGCTGGTTTTTGGTTCCAGAGTGGACTTCTTGCACCTTAAAGAAGAATTATTCTTTTGGAGGAAGTTTAAAGGGTTCTATTCTGTTCTGATCTCATCTGAGAAAGCATTAGCCGCATCATCCGGCCAAACAACACTTGTAAAGTTAATAAGGTCACGCAAACCACCAGCCAAATTGCTGATAAGATAGACTTTAAGACTCCACCTTGTTAGGGTTTGGATGGAGCAAGTGGTTCAAGAGGATGCTGGGATGGATTACTGGAGGATAAGGAGCTTATCTTAAGTGTTATCAACACCATGGACAGGCAGACAGACAGAGGTGCAGATGGTCTGGGCTCCAAGGAGAGAGTTCAGGTCCAGACACCAGAGATAGAATGGCTTGGGTCTTTGAAGACAGTCAGAGGCTAGGTGGCAGAGGAAGGAATCTCTTAGACCTTTTGAGGATGGAGGAGGTTTGCACCAAGAACCTGTAGCCAGGAGGAGGCAGAGAAAGGAGCAGAGAACAGATGTGGCTTTTTTTTTTTTTTTTTTTTTTGATGTAGACTCACTTCCCCAGGAGAGGTCATGACACTGGCCTGTCAGCTAACTCAGGACTCAGAGACAATGCCTGACAGCATCAGTGAGAGCAGGTCCAAGCAGAGGCTGGGTTCTACAGTTGCTGTTCTTACACACGTATACTGTCTCCTTCTCAGCCCCGGGACCTCTTTCCTTGTGTTCTCTTCCTCTCTGATCCCTTCACTCTTCACTGTCATCAGCTGATTCACCTCAACTCCTGAGCCAACTCTGACCTGGCTCCCTGTGCTATTATGCAGCCTGCCCACCTTCCTCAGGTACACAGTACTCTGCAGAGGGCACTGTACCCAGGTCTGAAGGCCTTCACTTTTCCTACCTAATGACTGATGGCTTGGCTGCTAGCATTCACAGAGCCCAAGCCCCCATGACTGGCATTTTTATTTCCTAATAGAGCAGCATACAGGGATCTCCTTTGTTCTGAGATGAAGAATGTACTATTGTGCCGGGTGGTGGTGGCGCACGCCTTTAATCCCAGCACTTGGGAGGCAGAGGCAGGTGGATTTCTGAGTTTGAGGCCAGCCTGGTCTTCAAAGTGAGTTCCAGGACAGCCAGGGATATACAGAGAAACCCTGTCTCGAAAAAAACAAAAAAATCAAACCAAACCAAACCAAAAAACCAAACCAAACCAAAAAACCAAACAAAACAAAACAAAAAAGAATGTACCATTGCCTGGGTGTGGCTTGATCCTGTTACCCCACCCCTCCTCGTCCCAGATGCAGCTCTGTCCTCACTAATAGCTGGGACATGGACACACACACACACACACACACACACACACATACACACACACACATTTGCCTGTGGCTCAGCACTTCCTGATTCTGAAATAACTATCTGGCTTGGCTTAGGAAATTGGCTTAGGATATTTCCTAGAACTGCTGATGCTTATTTCCAAAGAATCTCTCCCTCCTCTGAGAGCTGTGGCTAACTAATTCCCTCCTTTCCTACTAATTTCCTACCTATCCAAAAATGTGTGGATCCTTAGCCTTCTGCCTATTGCTTCTGCTACGAAAATGTTGTTTCTTGTTTCCTGGTGGTAAAACTAGAGGGAAGATCCTGTAGAGCGGCTAGCTTGATCCCCTAAGTCCAAGACTGCTTCCTGATTTATTGCTGGTTGTAGACATCACTGGATTGTTGGGCAGCTCTAGTCTGATTTGGGTCGAGGGGGTGGAGCACTTGTCTCTGGGCAGAAAGGAAAGGTATAAGTAAAAGACCCCAGTATAGAGCAAACCCTGAGAAAGAATGTCTAAGCTGGCAACTCAGAAACTGAGCCCCATCACGAGGGAAAGCTTTAAAAATGTGGAACTCTTTACTGGGGAAGAAATTCCTGAAGAAATCTGATTTCAATGAAACAGATAGCAACCAAGGGTCTCTTCTGTCTTAGCTCTGAGGGAGGTCCAACGGGTGGCAACATTAAACCCCACCTTTCAGAATTTAGGATTTGCTGCAGAGACCTGTGCCACATGCACACCAAACAGAAGGAATTGCTAGCATAATGTCCCAACAGGAAGACCTAGAAAGTCAAGGAGGAAAGTTTTACTTACACCAAACTGGTCAGGGGCGACTTTGAGAGAAAAATGGGACTCAGGCCACAGCTTTAGAAGAGAGAGCTAAACAGTGGCAAGGCTGAGCGGGAACTGAAGAGCAATCCAGTTGGAAGGGCACGCACACCGATGTAGGGTAGGAAACATGACAGGCTATCCAGAGGGACAAAGGAGACAGGCCTGGGTAGGTGGCGACCTGTGGAGGTGGCAGATAAGGCAGTATGGTTATGGCTCATCAGAGCCCATGGGCATGGTGGAGCACAGAAAGACAAGAGCAGTGGGTGAGGAAACTAAGCTTGGACCACACCCATGACTGGGGGTGACAGTAGAATGGTGGCTGGGAAGGCTGAGGCTGAATCAGAAGAGCACTGTTGCTGAGATAGCTATGAGTGACACAGAGGTGAGGAGGGGTCACTAGTGAGTGTCACAGGCTACAGAGAGGAAGCAGGCATGACCTTAAAGAAAACCTTGCAGTAGGGGGCTGATAGCACATGCCTACAGTCCCAGCTACATGGGAGCCTGAAGTCGTACTGTAAGTTCACAGCCTGCCCTGTCTACAGAGTTAGTTCAAGGTTAGCCTAATTTAATCACTCCTCAAAACAAAAAGTAAGAGCTTAGATGTCGTTCTGTGGTAAACACTAATCTAGCAAGTGTAAGTCTCTAGGCTTAAACCCTAGAGAACAAAAGAGAGGGAGGGAGAGAATCTTGGGTAGAGGTGGTTATAGTCTGTCAGGCTCTTTCATGGAAAAGATAGACTAGTTAGGTGTTCTTAGCCACCAAAAGGTGGGATAAACAGGACGTCTTCTTGCCGGCCATTACTGAGTATTAAGTGGGTACCCAGCAAGCATTACAAAGAACCAAAACGATGCGAGCACAGTCCCTGCCTCCTCAGACAATTCAGGACAATGATATATATGGGAATGAGCAAAGGCTGATTATGGATGGTGGCAGGTTAAATCAACAAGGAGATGTGATGTGACTGACACAAGGCCAAGGAGGTGATTTCTGCTGAAACTTGGGAAAGGGGATGGAAGCTGCCATAGAAAGCGCTAGGAGTAGGAAGCCCGGGCTTCCCCTTAGCCCAGTAAGTGCAAAGATTTAGAACCCAAAAGACTTGTATTTGAGGAACAGGGAGGAAGAACCAGCCAGTAGGGTTCTAGAGGCCAGAGAGTATAATGGGAGGTTCACTAAGGCTCTTTAGACAGAAGGCATGATGAAAAAGGACTTCAAAGGGTCACATTGGCCAGGTGTGTTGACACAGGTCTGTTAAATCCTGCATTCAGAAGGCTGAGGCAGAGGATCACAAGCTCAAGGCCAGCATGGGCTACATCTGAGATCAACCCTTCCCCCTCCCCAACACACTCCTGAATACACACACTAGTTATCTTACAGAGTCCAGATAGGAATCAACTTGGCTATGTCTGGGATGGTAGTATTCCTTTGGCATGCTTTGGAGGATGGCGGTGGCAATGGTTGTTTTAGAACCTAGATGGTGAGGTGGGGCATGGATGCCCCCGTGGAGAAGTTCATAGGTTCTAAGGACAAAGCTGGCCCCACAGTCTGTGTACCTCTCGTCTGAGCCATATTCTTTGGTTTGTGCAGCTCATCATACACGGCAGCTTTGCTCTGATCCAGATGCCCCGGTTCCATATCTTCTTCCTGGTCCCTGCAATTATTTACGTGGGAGACAAGCTGGTGAGCCTGAGCCGGAAGAAGGTGGAGATCAGCGTGGTGAAGGCGGAGCTGCTGCCTTCAGGTACAAGCCTGGAGGTCGTGAGGGAACCAACTTGGCTACTAAGGCAACTGATAGGGCACAGTGTCTGGACCACTCCGGTCTACTGGCCTTGCCCCTGGGGGCAAAAGGGGCCTGGAGCCATTGGGAGGAATAATTCAATGAGAAATGTTCTTTGCTAGATTAGGTCCTGCTTAAGACAGAGAGTGGAGGAGACTGGGCCAGGCTTCCTCTTGCCCTGTGCATCCCCTGCTCCTCCTCAAGGCAAGGCTCTATAAAGGAATGTCTACTTGTTATCAGAGCTGAGGTTGGAGGAACTTCTGGAGACCATACTGTTACTGGGTCCAAGGCAACAGTCTCTTGCATCATCCCTTCCCAGGAGTGACCCACCTGCGATTCCAGAGGCCCCAGGGCTTTGAGTATAAGTCAGGGCAGTGGGTTCGGATTGCATGCCTGGCTCTGGGAACCACTGAGTATCACCCTTTCACACTGACTTCTGCACCCCACGAGGACACACTAAGCCTGCACATCCGGGCGGCTGGACCCTGGACCACTCGCCTTAGGGAGATCTACTCACCCCCAACGGGTGACACCAGTGCCAGATACCCAAAGGTATCTATTCATTCAGATATCTATTCACTCTTCTATTCTTCCAGCATCTCAGGATCCCCATTGTACCCTCTTCTACAATCCAGAGACTCGCTGTTCCAGAAAAGACACAGATCCAACCCCACCCTGTATTTTTCCTGATGTTATATAATTCCCTGCCTACTGTTTCCACTTCTGGCTTCAGAATGATGGCCAAGCTGAATTTAAAAACCACTGCACTCCCTACAGCTGTACCTCGATGGACCGTTTGGAGAGGGCCACCAGGAGTGGCATAAGTTTGAGGTGTCAGTGCTGGTAGGAGGGGGCATTGGAGTCACCCCCTTTGCCTCCATCCTCAAAGACCTGGTTTTCAAGTCATCAGTCAGTTGCCAAGTGTTTTGTAAGAAGGTGAGTACCAGCCCCCATTCGCCTAACAATGACTCCATCTCCTGCCTCCATTCTTGTCTCTGATATCTGGGCAAAGGCAAGTCAGTCTGAAACCTGGAGAGGGGCAGTATATTGGAAAGATGCCAGGGTGTCCTGACAGGCAGAGATGTCCGTAGGCCGCCACCCAGTTTCCAGGAGCTCCTTCATAGGAGTGCCCACACAGGAGTTACTTGTGGGAGTCTCTCCAGGAAGGGCTCAAGGAAGGTAAAAGAAAACAAGCAAGCAACGAAACTACATTCCCTCATCCAGAAGAGGCCAGCCCTTGGAGCCCTGGCTGGGAGAGGGAAGGGCGCCTTTGGGGTGGGGCACAAGTAAAACTGGCTTAGGTCTCAGGATCCAGGGGAGGTACCAAGGTAGGACTTGCAGCTGGGTTGGCCCTAGCAACATAGCCAAGGCTTCAGGCCCCCTTTTCTGTAATTCTGACCCAGTGGCAGGCCCCTGCTTGTCTCTCTGGGCCTGGCAGGTGAATCAGGTGTGCTGGAATGCGGCAGGCAGAGGCCCAGCCTATGTGCTGCCTGCACTCAGAGGGTGCCAGCTCTTCTCTTCCTTCACTCGCCGTACCTGGCTTATTCTCTTGAAAGCTTGAAGTTGGCTCCCGGCAGGGAGGCCTCTTTTCTTTTTTAAATCACATTTCAGGCAGCTAATGATCTTTAGGGTGGCAGCTCTACGAAATGCCCTTCAGCTCAAAAGTTCTGCCTCTAGGCAGCTGCTCACACTAGAATGGGCTTGGCTTGAGGAAGTTGCCTTGGACCTGACAGACCTTCAGCTCAGTGGTGGAAGGCTCTTTGGTGAGATCGCTTCTTGCTCCCTCCTCTCTGTCCAAGGGCAAAATACATCTCTGTATTGAAGCTGGCCCTACTTCCTGTACATTCTATTTCCTAGGTGGTCTAGGGACAGGAACAGACTAGCTGAGGTCAGAATTCCATGCTGAGACTCAGGATCTATAGGGAAGCCAGACCTGAGCTGGCCCTGAGCCCCAGTGTGTGTCCTCAGATCTACTTCATCTGGGTGACAAGGACTCAGCGGCAGTTTGAGTGGCTGGCTGACATCATCCGGGAGGTGGAGGAGAATGACTGCCAGGACCTGGTGTCTGTGCATATCTACATTACTCAGCTGGCTGAGAAGTTTGACCTCAGGACCACCATGCTGGTAGGTCAGGGCCAGCCAGGCATGGCAGGAGGGCCACTCCCAGGGCCAAGGGGTGGTCCTAGCAATGGCCTTCCTTCCCCATTTCGTTCGCCAGTACATCTGTGAGCGGCACTTCCAGAAGGTGCTGAACAAGAGTTTGTTCACGGGCCTGCGCTCCATCACCCACTTTGGTCGCCCTCCCTTTGAGTCTTTTTTCAACTCTCTGCAGGAAGTCCACCCCCAAGTAAGTCTACTTCATATCTTAGTTCTTGGTTCCTTTGGTCATCTGAGGGTTGAGCAAAGCTCTCAATCTTACTCTATCAAGGGTACAACTGATCACCGCTGAGAAGCCATCTCTTGTGAGATTGGTAAGTTACAGACTGGGGAAACATAGATGGAGGGCCACCCTAAGGTAGGAAGGAAGGAAAGATGGATGAAGGGTACAGAGATCTGCCAACTCTGAAGTCTAAGTTCATCCACCAAAATCAGAAGAGCTCAGTAATAGAAATATTCCTTACTATACAATCAGGGCTATACTCACCATTAATACTAAGCCAGTTCTTCCTCTGGATGTGGAACTAATTTTCACCATGAATAGTGAGCAGGCTGCCCGCAGATATCATATACACCAAGCTGTCCCTCAATTTGAACATTGACTCAGTTGGTCCTTTTACACTGACCTAGCACTTACAAAATTGAGCTAGACTTACAGTGAGCCAGCCTTTACCATACATGGTACAAAATAAACCTTGAGTGTGAACACAGGATGGTCTTTAACAGGACCATAAAGCTAACCTACACCAGGAACAGGAACCTGGCTACTGTTTTGAATACTGACCCAGCTCTACCAGAAAAATATGTTCATCTTTGCCTCTTCCTCCTCCAACAGGTCCGAAAGATTGGAGTATTTAGCTGTGGTCCCCCTGGCATGACCAAGAATGTGGAGAAGGCCTGTCAGCTCATCAACAGGCAAGACAGGACTCATTTCTCTCACCATTATGAGAACTTCTAAGCCTCCCACCCAGCAACTATGCCACTACTGCCCTGCTGGCACACAGGAGCTTTGGCCTGTGCCTTAACCTAGGACTCGTTTCTGGCCACCTCAGCCTTGGCCCTTCCCACTTGCCAACTTGGTCCAGGTAGCCATGCTCAGGCATCATGTGTGGGCTCAGAGATCTCTATGGCCAGAATGTGTCTTGAGTTTGTTGAAAGAGCACTGTTTAAGAACTATAGGTTCAGAAGTTGGGGAGTTTGGGGGTTGGGACAAAGTGAGATTTAAGCAAAATCTTGTCAGTAGACAACCTGTCAAGATAGTATGGATGCTGGCATCTTCGGAGTCCTCTTCACTGTGTCCTTCCTCTCTTCAAAATGGTTGGGAGATGTCTTAGAGTAGCCAGGGGCAACTTACAGAAATCCTCAGGACCAGCCTAACTGAACAACTGATCTCTCAAAATGTAAAATGCAGTCAGACCTTTCTGCGTCCACTAACCTGGAGCAGTACTCCTCAGCTCTATCTCCCACCTCCAGTGGTCTCTTTTGCAAATAAACTGTGTTTTCCCCTTTGGGGTTTCTTTTTTGCTGCCTTAGGTCAGGGTGGAGCTAAGGAAATCATCCACCTAGTGGGCTTTGCCACGGTGGTCTAGGCATCTCTCCAGTATCTACTGAATAAAAGCAGCAAAGACTGAATATCCCTTCCACACTCTGGGCTGTTAGGCTGCTGACAGCGATCAGGAAGGACAGAGAGGAGTCCTCAGGGAGCTGCAGTCGGCCTGGCTTCCTCCAGGGCATCAGCTATCCTAGCTCTGCCTGGAGACAAAGTCTTCCAGGCAGCATGAGGAGATAGATGTCTCCTAACCCTCTAGGCCAGTTTTCTCAGGTGCAAAATGGTGGGTCCTCTTCCTGTCACTCAAAGGCAGAGCAACCCTCGGAGAGATTCTGAAAATCTGAAAAGGTGCCCAATTCCAAACAGTCTACTCCCTCGTTTCTCAGATCACACATCCTCACTTCGGAGAAATTCCCAACTGATTCTCGGCACACAAGAGCGCTGCGGGCTTGGGTTGAGGCAAACAAGAGGCCTCAGGTCGTCCTAAAGGGACAACCATCCCGAGGGCGTCTGGTCCCCACAGAACCTGTCTGTGGAGTAGCGGGGCGTCGGCTGAGGTGCGTGGCCCCAGGCCCGGCCACCAGAGGGAGCTAAGGGAAAGGGACCAGGCGCGCCCAGCCAGTCAGTCAGCCAGGAGCGGGAGCGCGCATCCCTCCCGCGTGGCCGCGCCGCCCGCCTGGCGCGCTGCCTCTTTGTCTCTCGGCGCCTCCAGCCTCCCAGACAAACCGCTCGCTGCTGGCGGGAAGCTGGGCTCGCTCGGGAGCAATGGCGGGAGCGACGCGGCCTGGACGCCCCCTGCCCGGCGTAAGGTGTTTGGTCAAAGGAAGCGAGTGGATGCTCGGAAAAGTGCTTTTCGCAGGCGGCCGGCGTCGGCTCCAGCGCCGATTTATGCTCCCCGTCCCCCTCCCGCCAGCCCCTGGGCGGCGCCGGCGGTCGCGGCTCTGCCTGGCCGAGCCTCTGGCACGGAGCCCGGGCGGCCCGCTGGGGGCTGGGGGCTGGGGGTAGAGGGCGGGGAGAGGGGAGGGTGGGTACTGCGGGAGGGAGGTCGCCACTTCCTCCCTAGTGTCTGACTGGGGCGGGGAGACCCCTTCTTTCTCAGGCTCTCCTCTGTGCCCAGCTCCACACAGTCCCTTTATTCCAAGGCCCAGGATCCCCTCCCCTTTATAATAAATTAAGGAATCTTCAGCGCCTGCTAGATCCTAGGACAAGGGGAAGCCAGGTTTCTGACATCATGTCCTTGGTAAGAACCGCAGCCCCCGTGCAGGTGACAAGGACTGGGTCCAGGTCTATCATAGTGCCCTGGCCTCACATCTACAGAGTCCGGATGGCCACAGGGTAGAGCAGGGACATGTGTTCCGCTCCCTTAATGGGCAGCTTGCGGCTGGCATAGTGGTGCACGATTTCAGGGACGCTGCTGAAGGGTGGGCTGTTCTGGCCCAACACATACTTGTGTTCCTTGGTCCGGGACAGCTTCATGTGCATGAAGCCCTGACTGCTCCTAGGAAGAGAAAGAGATCCTGGTGACCAGGGGCTCTCATCAGTCCCCTACTTCTACCCGGAACTCTCCCAGCAAGTGTGGTTCTAAAGCCAGCTTCAAGTGGGAGGTGGACAGGGACCGGATGGTGGAGGAGGGGATGCTTGAGTAGGTAGCATGAGGCACTGGCTTTGTGGTGAGGACACTGTGTGTGCCAAGAATGTGTGTGTGGTGAGTATACAGGGTGTGTGCTGGTGGAAAGTGGGGTGTCCTGCACCCTCCAATTCTGTGATCCTAGCCCATCAGCCTCTGGCTAAGGCCAGTTTAACCCTACCTGGATTTCTGAGACAGATTCATATACTTTTTGTCAGCCTCTGTCTCCACCTCTACATACAGGTGTGTACCAGTGTATGGGGTGCTGAGTACAGAACCCAGGGCTTTGGGCAGACTAGCAAGCAACTGACTACAGCCCAGCCTTATGCTCAGCTCCCCCTTCTTGAGCTATATATATATGGCAACACCAGTCTGTGGGTCTTATACCAAGTCAGGCCCTCTCAGTCCAGCCAGCCAGCCTTTAGGCCTAGAGTGACATCATCTGGAGACTCTGTTAGCATTACCTATCCAGAGTGGGGTAGGATAAACAAAGGAATTATGGTGTGGAGGTGAGGTGAGAGGGGATAGGAGCCCCTCAGCCTACAGTCTGATTGAAACCTTTCCAGCAGAGAAGCAAGCAGTTCCAGCACAACTGACATTTGCGGCAAAGGCGGCTGTCACAGACTTAATACTCCTTGTAAATACAAACATTTTATGTTGAGCAGGTCTTAAGGCCTGAATGTGTAAGACCTTGTGGAGGGGCTCATTCTTTTTCCTATACTATAGTTTGGTAGAAAATGTGGGGAGAAACAAACCCTGTCTCCAGCAAAGCTGTCCCGCCTTCCTGTGTTCCCAGGGATTAAACTTTTACCTTAGTGATAGTAGTCCTATCAAGAGCCCACCAGTGATAAGATAGTCACTTCATACCCAACCCAGATCCCATATTTGGCTATGGTAAGAACAAAAGAGAGCAAAGAGGTGAGGCTGCTCCCTCTCCCTTTAGGAACGGTGTTCACATGTGACTCTATCTTATTTTCTTCTGAGCATGGCTTTTTCTCATAATCCTCATGCTTAACTATATACTAAATAACTTTAATACAAACCTCCAAGTTTGCTTCATAAATTGGCTAGTCATGAAACTCTTGCAGGCCACCGATCCTGGTTTGACCTGACCTGAGATCCCTAAAACCCTTGGAGGGAACTCAGGCTGTTGAGGGTGACAGTGAGACACTGGACAGCTTTTACCTGTACCTCAAAACTCTGAGAAGAGAACACCTTCCACTGTCTCTCCCATCTCCCTGAACCCAGGAAGTCAGCATTATCTAGCCCCTACCCTCCAGACAGAGACCCAATGTGCAAAACTCTAGCCTGCTCTCAAATGCCTCCCACTTTAGAAAGTATGGGGGTGAGGCACTCAGCAATTGTCCAGACTGCCACTGGCCTGGTCTGCCAAGCCCTGGGTCTGTAACGCACCCACAGGCATGGGCTAAGGAATGCTGGGTAGAGCACAGAGCCTAATTTGCCTCCTCCTAGTCTGAGCCCAGAGGAGCAAGCAGAGGGCTGAGAGGCCTGGGTGGCCAACAGGACCTGTAAGGAGGCTGCTTTCATCCTGACAGCCTTGTTGGCAAGGGGTTGGCAAATTAGATGCCTCATCTACCTGGGTACAAAAGAGTTTTAACTAGACCTCCTACACCGGAAACAAGTGAGGGACAGAGGAGAATGGGGGGACTGAAGAAAGGGGTGGGAGGAAACTGGCCCCTAAGACCTCTCAGGGCCTGGTTCCCGAAGTCTTACTTAGGAATTTGCCTGGCTGTGTATCAGGATATGGAGGCATCTGGAGTACAGAGTAAGCACACAGGCCCCAAGGGAAAGGAGCCAACAGGGTGGGCAGTGGGGAAGTAGGGCAGTAAGCAGCAGTCCCCGTATGCTGTGGGAAGCAGTGTAGGCCCAGTCTTCTCTCACCTCAGGATTTGAGAGTGGCCGACCCCCTTCCCACAGCCCACTTGGGAGAACAGCCTCTCTTAAACGGCACAGGGTGTCTTCTCAAGGACCAGACTCAGAAGGGTAACTGCAGTACCAACCTCTGGAGGAGAGGTGGCTGTGCTTTTCAGCCCCCAGGGACTAGTCCCAAGGGTCCATTAAGACACAGCAAGGTCCTTGCCAGACCCTCAGGGTGTTGGGTGGGACCAGCTGGGCCAGTGCCAGCCCCCCCCCCCTCCCGCTGGCAAGGCTTTTTGAGGAAGCTGTTTAATTACCAGTGAAAGCCCTTCCATTAGGGAGAGAAGAGAAGCCATAATTGTATTTCAGAGAAGCCATTTATATGCAAACGAGACCTTGGCAGACAGCCCGAGGGGCGAGATCAGCTAGAGTTTAGCAGACATCCAGGCCTGCCTTTCATTCCCTACACTAAGGCAGTCCCTCACCTCTAGTTGCCCATTTCCACTCTAAAGTCCCAAACCTTGGTGGTGTCTGTCTCCCTTTGGGCTAGACAGTACCAGGTTTCCAGCAAATGGCAGCTGGTGAGGGTTGGAACCCTGTCACGGAACAGTGTAGCTCCTGAAGTCAGACTAAGCTAGGCACAGTGTTTGTGTATTTTGAAACAGTCTCTGGCTATGTTCTCTACACTGGCCTGGTTGGGTGTGAGGAATCCTGCCTCAGCTTCCTAAGTAGCTGAGACCAAGGTACTATCACCGCATCTAGTTTAGAGACCTAATTATTAGCTGGTGACCTTGAGCAAGTAACAAAGCTCCTTGGATCTATTTCATTTGTATAAAAAAAGAGATTTATCAGTATAGCAGTAGTTGGTTTGGACAAGTTATATATGCTAGGTGGTACGTGCCAAGAATTTCAATTATAATCTTAATAACAGTGTACTACCTCAAGTTGTGTAAATCATATTTTTGACAAATGAGTTTTTCCAAAATCCTCTTTTTGATTTTATAGCTTGCAGACTCTTAGAATACAAGAGCTAGAAGAAATGCACAATATCAGTTCATCCTGCAAGAGGCGAGCCTGTGGCCGGAGGTTAAATGATCTGTCTATGGTCACACAGCTAGTTCTATCAAACTCAGAATAGAACCTTAACTCTCTTCAGTACATTTCTTGGTCTCTTTTAGTGAAGATGAACAGTCATCTCTTACATGTGTGCAATTCTACCCCTTGGATTTGTTTGGAGTGCAGGGGGCATGTACCAGTCAGTATCTAACGTACCAGGGAACGTGGTATGAGAGACCCAAGATACTCCCACATTGAAGGGGTTAGGTAAATAGATACCTCCCCCCAGCTGGCACCTTACGGATGGCCGGCTGTGCTGCACTGGTTGCCAAGAAGGGCACTGGCCATCCTACTGTGGAGAGCCTGGGAGTCTGAGTCTGCTGTAGAAAGCGGTTCCCAAAGAACAGGCTGACAGGAACCAAGGACTCTGTGGAATGCTCTGCCCTCCTCCTAAGACCCCGCCCCCCGCCCCCACCCTGCTGACCTTTCAGGTAAAACTCCTCCTGTATCTCCTGGCCGGTGTAGGTGCTTCTACACGTTAGTGGTTAACAGTGACAGCAATAATTTATCTTAAAAACATGCTAGGTGCTAAGGCATTAAATCAAGTGTTATATCGTATCAATCTTATCAAGAAATGGAGACCTAGAAAGGTTGAACGGCAAGTGACAGAAACCTTCTGAACTGGACATTACCCTTCAAGTGATTCCACTGGAGGAGTCTCAGACATTTCAGGTTCCCTAGTGCCTGGGGGTGGGGGTGAGGGTGGGGCAGAGCCAGCAGTTGTTCAAAGGGCATCTGGTTCTTCCTAGTCTGGCTGGATTGGAAGAGAATGCTGGAATCCTCTTCTGCCCCACAGGCTAGTGGTCCCCTCTACCCACGACATTCCTACTCACTTGAGGGAGAGAGAGAAGTCATTTTTGCTGGTCTCACTGTTGCGCACCAGGTAGCTGGCCTCTTTGCACAGCCTGAGCAGGTTCTCGGCATCTGTTCGGCTGATGGCCCCGTGGTACCAGCTGAGGATGAGAGAGGGGAAGGGGGCATCTCTGCTGGGTCCCTCGCCGTCCAGGCCCACCCATTCTGGGTGTCCCCTGCAGGGAAGCCAGTGCCAGGAGGGGAGGAAAAGGGAGGGAGTCCCCAGCTGGACACAGACACTCACACCTGGTTTTCCAGAGGCAGTGCTGGATCTGTCCACTCCCCCAGGGGGCTGCTGGGTTCCATGCCTAGGGGCTTGGCTGACTTGGGGTTCCCAGCAGATAGCCTGGGAGGTAGCCGCCCCTTCTCCTCCCGGCCAGGTGACAGGCAGTTCTTCTCTGATCCTTCAAACTGGGCTGTAAGGAACAGACTGGTCACGGACTCTGAGGTGTCTAGAGGCAGAGCAGTCAAACAGCCAGTACCCTACCCTGCTTCTTCCAAGTCCCCACTAAGGCCAAAGGCATGTTCTGGAAGGGCATGCTTATGGATGGGCCTGCCTGCTTGACTCCAGGGACAGAATCCTAGACCACTCTCAGGGATGGGTAGTCTCTGAGCCACACCAAGCCTCCTGGGGCCTCTCAGTCCACACAGGCAGGCGAAGGAGGACAACATGACAAAACACTTAAGCTGTCTCCCTCAGCAGACCTGCCTTCCTTCCACCCCCCCTTAGGGTGGCTTCAGTGTTGATAATATTGTTTCTTTCTCCTCCCCAGAGTTCATTACCGTTCTCCAAATCAGCCTGCCAGGCCATTCTGTAGAAATGACTTATTGATCTAAGAACAATTATCTGATTCCCTGTGGTGCCATCGTGACAGGCTTATCCTGTCCAAAGCCACCAGACTGCTTGGCCCTCTCCACCCCAAGGTCGCTGCCCAGTGTCTTCCCTCCCACAGAAGTTCAGGGAGGTAGCTCTGCATCTCCAAAGCAGGGCTGCCTGGGAGCTGAGCCAGCCCAAGGGAACACTCCCACCCCCTCCAAGTGGGTCACCCGCACAGGTGACTCTCCTCTATTCTGCATTTACAAGATACCTACAAAGTCTCATGCACATACACACACCAACACCCCCCCCACACACCCTTCAGGTGTTCATGCTGGATGTAGAGGAAGAAGTTGATGCTTTTGCTCCCCCCCACCCCCAACAGAGGCTCTTTCTCCTTGTAGCTCTGGATTAAATACCTCATCTTCCTTCAGTCACCAGATGCAGGGATCTCCTTTGCCAGTACTTCCCTAGACCTCACAAACACTTGCCTTGGCAGGCAAAGCTTCACCCAAAAAGAACATAAGCTTTAAAACAGTGGATTTTTCTTTTTTTAGACATAGTTCCACTCTATAGCCCAGGCTGTTATAGAACTGTGTAGCTCATGACAGTCCTCCTGCCTCAGCCTCCCAAGTGCTAGGATTATAGCTGACAATTGGATTTTTGTTCGGTGGTGAGGAACAGGAGGAACACATCAGGAAAGGACCTTTGGTAAGAGCGTGCATACAGCTCTGGGTGGGGGTGGAGAATGTACTGTCTTTCCCTTCTTCCTCCAACCCAAGCCCACAGGGGCTAAGAGGTAAAAGACCTATCACCCTGGCCATAAGTCCCCAAAGGACCCACCGCTGCTGTCCTCCAAGCTGGGCTCAGGGAGGGGTGAAGCTGGACCGGAGATGTCCCTGTCCCCGTCAGGCAGGGAGGGGCTGCTGTCTAGCTGTCCCACAGGTGGAGGCCAAGGTAGGTCTTTGATGACCTTTATGTCAACTGGAGCCAGCAGCAGAAGGGAGAAGAGAAAGAGACAGTGACAGAGACAGAGAAAGGCAGAGGTTGAGACACCAAAACACAGAGCTAAGATACACAGTAGCCTAGAAAGGAGGAGGGGCAGAGGCAGAGGCAGAGGCAGAGGCAGCTCTGAGGAGGGCACAAGACTCAGGGCTGAGCATGGCAGGTACTAATCACGCCAGCCCAGCCCTCTGAGGAAAAGGTGGGAGTCTTGAGTGGCAAACAGGGAGGTATAGGATCTTGCTTGGTCAGCCCTGCAGGTTCCCTAATCTTCTACCCCCTCACTAGCTTCCAGGAACCAAGAGGACCAGGAGAGTGCAACATGGGAACAGGGCTGCCCACACTCCCAGAACCACATCTGGTACCCTGACACCCCATTTCCCCCTTATTCTTCTATCCCCAGCCCGGGAACTGGCAGACCTCAAGACTGGGACGAAACCTCAGGCTATCTGGAATACTCAGACTTGGGGCAAAGGGTTTTGTTGTTTTTTTTTTTTTAATCGAATCCTCCTCCTCCTCCTCCTCCTCCAAGTCCTGAGTGACGCCACCAGTGGCTGGCTGGAGGACCACTAACGAGGTTTCCTAATGATGAACATAGATTTTCCCATTAAGCAATCCAAACAGTATTGATTCTCCAAGGAGACCTCTGGAGATAAATGGCCCATCCCTGATGGGTGTGTGCCTTACAGGAAGCAAAGCAGAGACCTGTGGTTTCCCAGTCTGGCTGCCAGGGTGGGGAGGGCAGAGCTGAGGGCCGGATGCAGGATGAGCTGTCTCTGTGTGAGAGGTGTGTGTGTGTGTGTGTGTGTGTGTGTGTAGGGACATGGGAGGAGGAGTAAAATTGAATGGCATCTCAGTCCTCAAGATTCAGTATTGAAGGCACTCTCCCACTTTAAGGCCCTTGCTCCCCCCACCTCAGATGGCCAACTTGAATGTTTCTATGGTGGATGTGGGCCTGGGACACAATGGTGTGGTCGGGACAGGAGAAACCTGATCTTTACATAGCAACCTCACAGCCTCCAACTGCAGCTCAGAAATACCCCTGGAGCCAGACGCCCCTGGTATGGCAGGGTCTGCCACTAGAGACAGCCTCAGAATCCAGGTTATACCTACATGGATTTTTATCATTTTTTGAAGTGTTAAATACCCTCTGTCAAATATATTTAACATATGCCACAAGTTTCACAATCTGTACTGGAATGTCTTTATTTTTTTCCCAGATTCCCAAAGGTGGTTACAGCTTGGGCTTGGCCTCCAAGAGGTGAGATGTAGAAGAGTGTGTTCACTCTTGCTCTGCCCGTTGCCGGCACACAGCGCTGCACCCACGCTGCCCAAGTCCCCACCCCATGGCACAGAACTCAATTACCCTGCCCTAGAATTCCACTCCTAGACCTTGCTTGGTTCCTAGGGTCTGCTCCTTCCATTCTCCCAAGCCTGTAAAGTGCTGAGAGGCCCCAGCAGAGCTGCCCCTGCCAGTAAGACTCACCAGCAAAGGCTTTGGAAATCCGTTCCTTCTTCCACTCCCACGGCTGGTCATACTCTTCTGGAGGCCTCTCATCATCCTCTGGCAGCCGTGACTCCCTGGGCCAGGGAGTCCCCTCACCTTCTGGGCTGGCTCCCTCATCTTCTGGCTCGTAGGGTGTGTCATAGAGAGGTAGGGGTTGAGCTGCAGTCTCCTTAGAACCCCGGATCTCTGCCCGATGCAGAGAGGAGAGAGGTGTAAGGCGTGAGCTCAACCCAGAGTCTCAGCCCTGGCTCGGGAAGAACTCGGCAGCCACAAATCCTGGCTCCCTCAACCCTGAGACATGTCCAGGACTCCAAGATCATGGGGTCTATTGGAGGACGAGGCAGACAAGTGGCAAAGTAAAAGGAGGGCCCCAGGACGATCGGCAGGGGCTGGGGAGCTGAAGTGGGCATGTTAAGGAAACTGAGGCATGGTCTTCCTCGAGCTCATCTCCCTCGTGCCCAGCTCCGTCCCCTTACTCATTCCTTACTTACGTTCTTCTTAAAGTAACTTCGCAATCGGGAACTCTTCTGTTGCTCAGATACCACTGGCCCCCATTTATTAAGTTTCCCCTAGACAAGTCAAGTCTACGCACTGTCTTTTCTGCCTCCTGTCATCTTTTCCTCCTGATCCCCTCTTGGTCTCTCTGTTTCAGGGCCAGCCCTGCTTAGCTCTTCCTTCCCTGACTCCTACCTGAGCCATGTGCTGAGACCTCACAGCATGAGTCATGGAGTCCTGGTCCTCCCTCCACAGCTGCTCTCAATGCTTCATCTTGTCCTCAGCTCCCTTCAGACTCACCACCTTCTCCAGAGCTAGGAAGTCTTTTTAGGATCACTGATCTAAAAATCTGATAAAAGCTCCAGATTTTGTGGCTAACTTGCCATAAAATGTGTATTTTAGGACTGGGACTGTATCTCAGTGGTAGAACACTTGCTTAGCATGCACGAGGCCCGAGTTTAATCACCAGGACCATCACTGCCTCCAGCCCTTCTCCCCGCAAAAGATGTAGAGTTAAAGCACTTAAATTTTCACATATAATTCCAGGACATTCACGGCCCATATCATCTCTCAGCCCTAACCCAAGGACTCCTTCTTCCTCTCTCAGCTTCTGCCCACCTCGCTGTTTCTGTAAGCCCCGACTCTTGAATTCTTTAACTCCATCTGCTCTTTTCCAGTGCCTCAATGCTTCCAACCTCATCTCTCCATAGCCAGACTTTTCCGAGGATAAACCTCCCCCTCACAGGTGATGACACTCTCCCCCTCACCAATCTCTACCGTGGAGGGCAGGGCAGCTTATCTGATTGGCCAGTGAGTGCTCACACTCTTCCTCAGCTCTGCCTTCTTGTGGAAACATGGGAATTCTGGATCTTTCTATTCCATACAGTGAAAAGAGTGTTCCTGTACAAAGGCCCACAGCTACCATGTGGTGCCAAGCCTGAGTAGGCATGTTTAACTTTCTTGAAAAGTATTTAAAAAACCCAAACCATTGTGTTGACATTGCTAAGTTATATCCTTTGGTCAACTTTATCAGAAATAAAGTTGACATTTTAATCTCCATTAGCCCTTTCCTTAATTTTACTTCTTAATTATTTCTAAGCTGAGAAGAGGAAGAAAGACTTTGTAATTACCGGCTCCTTGGAACCCCAGCACTTGAGCTGGGCATGGTGGTGTATGTCTGTAATCCCAGCACTTGGAAGGTAAGGTCAGGAGGACTGGTGTAATTTTAGGCTAGCCTGGATTACATAATAAGTTCCAGGCCAGCTTGACTACATAGTGAGATCACATCTTATAAGACCAAACAAAAATACAACAATACCAAGAAGCAACAAACCAACCATTTCTGAAATAGCTTGCTAACTCGGCTTATGGTAGGTAGCTCTTCTAGTCGATTCTGTACACCATGGTCTCAGAAATCCCCTTAAATGCCACATTAATCTGTTTGTTTCTTCTGGCACAGGTCCACACTCTTTACTTCAGCCTCTGCATCCTTCTTGCTCTCTGTCATCTCAGAGGCTGAAGCACCATTCCTCTTGGCTACCCTTCACCCTTCCTCTCCATTCACCCTGACTCTGACTCTTTCCCTGGGTCATCTCTTGGCCTCAGTTTCCCCAAGGGCAGGCCTGACTCAGCCCTTTCTACTCTAACTCTGAAACAGTTCCTCGGCCCACTCCATGGCACCCAGTGCAACCACTCACCTGCTGTTAGTATTCTCTCTGATAACATGAACTCAAACTCATCACATTTCCAAAGGCTCTCTTTTGGGAACGTCTGACTCAACTCATACCAACATTCTGGAGCTAGGAAGCCTATCTCCAGGGCTTCTATGGGACCTTTGGTTACATGGCCTCTTCTGTGGCTTTCCAAAATCTTTAAGGCCCTGACCACATTCCTAAGGACCTGGCAGTGGCACTGGCTTTCTTCCTGTTTGCCAGGGATTATGGGGCCAGTCCTTGGATTTGTTGTGCAGAGCCAAGGCCTCAGGGGACAATCTCCCTCATCCTCAGTACTTACCAGCCATCATCTTTTGAGCCTCGTAGGGCTCCATGTAGCCATCATTCTCAGGAACCTTCTCCGGGGCTCCTGAAGTCCCTCCTGATCCTTCACCAGTCTCCTGAACATCAAATGGGTCCGCATAGTCCTCTAGGATTGCCAACTGGGAGAAGGCAAAGAAAACACGGCTCAGACAAGGACAGGCAGCTCTGCTCCCCCTGGCAGAGATGGGGCTTCTTTCTTTCCTGCTAATTTTCTACCTTGTAGTCATGTCCTAGGCTAAATATCCAGGATGAAGCTATTAGGTCTTAAGAGTTAATCTTAGGGTCCGAGCTGGACAACAGCCTGTGCACAGAGAGAACTCAAAGGCATGGCTACCAATGTGTGGCAAGAGTTGTGCTAAAGAGCAGAATGGTGAGGCATCTCAGAGATGAGCACAGTGTAGCCTGCCACATCCCAGGTGGTCACCAAAGAAAGAGCCATGACCTTGAGGAAACTAAAGCAGATGGTGTGTGTAGCTCAAGCCTTTACCCCAGCACTCAGAAGGCAGAGGCAGGTGGAGCTCTGGGAGTTCCAGGCTATTCCACGCCAACCAGAGTTACAAGGTTAACCTTGTGTCAATTAAAAGGAGAATGAAGAGAAGGAGAAGGGGCAGGAGGAGCAGAGGGAGGAGGAGGAGGAGGAAGAAGAGGAGGAAGAGGAGGGAAAAGAAAGCCGAGACATCACTTTGTCACGATTCTGTCCTTTGATCCCTGTCAGGTTCTTTTTTTTTTTTGGTTTTTCGAGACAGGGTTTCTCTGAGTAGCCCTGGCTGTCCTGGAACTCACTCTGTAGACCAGGCTGGCCTCGAACTCAGAAATACGCCTGCCTCTGCCTCCTGAGTGCTGGGATTAAAGGCGTGCACCACCACGCCCGGCTCCTGTCAGGTTCTTGTTTGGTGGGGGTCATAAACTCTCTTTGAAGAAACTGGACAACAGGTAGTTAGGAAATACCCCTAAACTATTCTACTTAAAAGAAAAATTCAAATTTGGAACTCATGCTATTTGTGCATAGGGTTATCAACAACATGTAGCCGGTGGGGCCTCTCAGCCTCCTGGGAGGAAAATGCCTTGGAGCACCCCAGGACACTACTGAAACCAGCTGAGTTCCCAGAGGCCAGGGTCCAGAAAACTAGTCTTGGCTTTCCTCACACATTGGCAAGCCTCTGTTCTTGCTCTCAGTGACAGCTGAGGAAGCCGAGGCGCTCAGGGCAGGGCAGGGCACAGCATGGCTGAGGACAATGGAGTCTTTCTCCAAACTGGGCAGGAAAAGGTAGGACTCACCCAGCCAGACCCTGGGGCACTGCAGCACTCGGAGGGTCACAGCTGGCACCAGAGGTGGTTCTGGGGCTCGGGCACAGGGAACGGCCACTCCTGTATTTCACCCAACTGAAGCCTAGACTTCAGATCTGAGGGAGCCAGCTGAGTCAGGTGGTCACCCTGCCCTCAGTGAGAGGACCTGGGAATGGGGACAGCTGAGCCAGGTGACCACCCTGCCCTCAGTGAGAGGACCTGGGAATGGGGACAGCTGAACCAGGTGGTCACCCTGCCCTCAGTGGGAGGACCTGGGAATGGGGACCCCTGAGAGGGCAAGACGGAGAAAGAACCAATCCTGCCTCACATATCCTGTTGGCTCCAAGTGGACCATCTATAGGTTTCTGAGGTTGACCCAGTGGCTGCCTCTACCTTATCCTCGGGTGTTTAGCTCCTACCTCGTTTCAGTCTGGCCCTCAGTTCCTTTACTTCCCTGTATACCTGCCTGCTTGGGGTAGCTCACATCAACCCACTGGTACTCCTGGTCATCTGCTAGCCTACACATGTATCTTATGCAAGACTCACTAGCTCCAATAAGCAACCGACAGAAGGCTGTAAACATCCTTCTCTTTTCTTCTATCAGCACCGTCTCTCGAGCCCTTCACCCCCAGTCCTCTTTTCTCCAGGATAAAGATGAATCTGTTCAGGTCCATCACACACTGTCCCCCTACCACCAGCATCTCCCACTGCCCACTGCTGGCAACTGTGCCAGTCAGCACACAGTGTCAACTCATGTGTGGCTGCCGTTCTACAGTGTCTGAGTCACCCGACACACTATCCTTACACCTCACAATAAATAGACCTCCAGTATTTTGAGAAAAGAGTTCAAGGTTAGAGAACATGAGATTCTACCTTCCTCTTTGGACCACGTGCTCTGAAAGCACCGTGGTTGTTTTACTCAATGGTCTCCTCTCTGCCTGTACCACTTTCCTGTCCTTTTCTTCTCTCAGAAGCCCCTACCAGCCTCCTCCCGGCCCAGCCAGAGAGGTACCTCTGTCTGATTGTTTTGTGTGGCAAATGCTTATTCTACTGTTGTGTTTTTAGGCAGATTGGGCACTGGGGGCAGGACCCACATTCACAGCTAAATACCCAAGAACTGACAGCTCTCAGTAATTATGTTAAATCCATCACACAAAAGGAGAGGAGTGGATGAAAGCACCCCACCCCCTTCATTGATTTAGACAATGTAGAAAAAATATAAGCCTAGGTAGATAGGGTCATTAAAGGAGGTCCAAGTCTGCCCAAACAAGTCTGCATTCTATGAAGCTTCCCAGAGAAGTGAGGTGCCTCCTGGAGCCCTACTACAGAGCCCTTCCAGGCCTCCCCTCAGCAGGCCTGGTCAGAGTTGCACACAGTTGCTTCTTCCTGGAATCCCTACCCCTCCCAGGCTGGCGTGGGCCTTCCTAGTGCCAACTGACAGCGCCTGTGGGCAACCAGGTGGCGGTTCTGCAGACAGCTCAATGGCTCCTCTGTTGTACTCCTGGTTCCACACCCTCCTCCAGGAAGTCCTGGACCCCCCACCCTGGGCTGGAGCATCTGGAGAGCTACCCACAAGGCTCAGAACAGGAGTGGCAGCAGAGTCACCAGCTGGGAAGGCTGGCAGGACTGGTACCCACTCTGGGCACAGAGAAACCAAGTCAGATCCCAAGTCTGCTTGCCCAGTGTTTCTGTGTTTAGAGGGGGATAAATTGCTTACAGGAAAACAGTCCCTGCAGACTACATTTGGCCTACTACAGTCTGTTGACTGTGGTCCCCTGACCCCCTTGGATGTGCCCACTGCTCTACCCAACAGTCGTCACAGGCCCAACACACAGCAGATGCTGAATGTGTATTTACTGGATGTCTAAAGAGCTTCTACGCAGACTTCTATTGAATCGACATGAGTGCCACCTGCCCCAGCCATTCTGACCTTTGAATGACCTGAATTACAAGTGGCCGTGGGAGGCTCAGGCTCACTGGAGAATCCATTTTTGAATAGGGATCAAAGCCTCTGGCTCAAGGGAAGATGGGGAGAACTGCCAACTAGGGCACCAGAAAGGCACCTAACACAAGGGTGTTAGAGCCTCTCTTCTAGCCAGTGTGCTGCTGAAGTGCTGAAATACTTCCCAACAAGGAAGGTAGTGACTACTCAAAGGGCACCGTGTCATGCTGTGCTCTCTCTTCTGCCACCCTGTAAGCTGTCTCTAGGACCCTGCCACTCATCTGTTCAATGGGCAGTGGCCCTCCCAGAGCAGCTGGCCCCTTTCAATCTCTTTCCTGCCTATGCCTCTCCCAAGGCAGCTAACAGGACTACCATCTGTTTCTTCTACCTTCCACTTGGCAGTTGGACCGAACAACTTCTGATCCTACCCATGGGTTCCGGGCCGGGTGATGGTGTTTGCGGAACAGGTACTTTGTGGATTTCAGAGTTCCCAAACTCTCTTACTGCATATTTCCTCCATAGCTTCAAGTTCACAAGCATCTGCAAGCCTGCGTCTTTCTCCCCTCCTTGCTGTAGCAGAAAGGGTAAGGAATAAATAGCAAGAAGGAGCTGTAATATTCTTAGCTGGAAGGTTGACAGGGATGAGTGGTCAATAAATGTTAGCTCTTAGGGCTGGAGAGATGGCTCAGCAGTTAAGAGCACTGGCTGCTCTTCCAGAGGACCTGGGTTCAACTCCTAGCATTCACAAGGTGGCTCATAACCACCAGAACTTCAGTTGGGGCAATCAACTGGTGCCCTCTTCTGGTGTCCACAGGCACAGCAAAGCACAAGACTGAGTGAGACCCAAGCCTCCTAATGTGCAGTACCTTTTTACAAGTGTTTCCAAATTTTCCTTTCCTCAGTTTTTTAGATTTATATTTTGGTTTAGGGGTTGAGGACAAAGTTCAATGACAAGATCATTTGATTTGCCTAGCATGGCGAGACCCACATCAGCTTCAATCTTTAGCACTAGAGAAAAAAAAATATCACTTGAGCATTGACAGTCTGATTGTTTGATTTAGTAGTTCCCCACAGTATATAACCCTTTGTCACTGAAAAATGTGGTTAAGAGCACAGTACTTTACTTCCTGAGGTCAAACATTGTGTCCCTGCTACTCCTACTTATGGTAATACCTTTTCCTACTGGATGTGCTTGGGAAATGCCAACAAAATATAAATGGGTTATTTCCCAATTTCTAATTATAAAAGTAATGCCATACTTACTACAAAACACCCAACATCACAGACCAGTGGCTGATGTCACCAACCCTTGTAAGGTCCTGGGGTGTGTCATGCCTGGGTTTACTTCAAGACAGTTCCGCCAGAGGCAGGCTCCGGTACTCAGAAAATGGTGAATTAGGTACAGAACACACCCTACATCATTTCTGTTGGAGTCTCTCAGTGGTAGTCAGCAAATGCTGCACGAATGCCACCTCTCTGCTGGGCCCTGGTGACTGGGTGCTGAGGGCCCTGGTGACCGGGTACTGAGGGCCCTGGTGTGGTGCTCAGCCTAGAATCACACTGCTGGGTTGTTGGTGTTGCGCCTGCTAGTTGAGAAGCCCTGCAAGTGGGACTCACCATCCTGGGCTTCCGCTCTCCAGCACAACCTGGGGATAGGCTCTCTCCCATAAGGCTGCTGTAAACAATGACTGGCCCAGTATACATTAGCTGCGGGAAATGGTGCCAGGCACAAGACATATGCTCAATAAATGCCAGCCACAGTATCATTAAAGACAAAGAGACCAAATTTTGGGTTCCCCCAGGAGCTCATACTGGCAGACACAAAATAAGCTCTAAGAGGAGCAAGGCACTCTAAGGTGTTCTGGTGTTACCCACAAGTCCATGGTATGGAGGAACTGGGCCTCATCTTTGCTCTTACATAATGTCACACTGGCTCTGGGATGAGGACAAGTATAATTACAGGAGATACCCACTCTGGGTACTCAGCTCAGCCTGGGTAGCTTTCTTCTCCCATCCACAAGCACCAGGGTCTCAGTTGTTGCCAGTTCTCAAGAGGCAGAGTGCTTGCAAGGGTCAAGGTGTTGACCAAGTCACTCACTGGCCGAGCCAGTACGGATGCCTCCTAGATGTCTGGTTCTAGACTGGGGTACTGCAGTGTGAGGAGGAAACAGGCCAGCCCATAACCTATCAGCAGTCACAGTCTTCAGCCATCCTTGTAATGCCAATGACAAGACAGATAACCAGCTGGTCTAACTGGGCCACAGCAGTCTCTCCCCTGAACTCCTCCCTTAGCCACATACCCCCCCCCCAATCTCCAACACAGAATAAACACAAGATAAGCTAACCAGGCTTCTATACTCTGTGAAGACATAAGAAGGCAAACTTAAGCTATACAGAGAAACCCTGTCTCGAAAAACCAAAAAAAAAAAAAAAAAAAAAAAAAAAAAAAAAAAAAAAAAAAAAAAAAAAAAAAAAAAAAAAAAAAAAAAAAAAAAAAAAAAAAAAAAAAAAAAAAAAAAAAAAAAAAGGCAAACTTAAAAAGAAAAAAAGAAACACCTCAAAATAAAAACAAACACACACACAAGAAGCCCAAAACAAAAAAGCCAAGGAACAGGTGTCCCTCTCAGCACCTGGACCAGCATCACCTAAGGGCACACCACACTCAGTGGACAGGAGTGGTCCTGACTTGGGCAGCCTCTCCACAGGAGCATCGTGACAGAATACAGACACCTCAGCCTCTCACCTCACTGTCCCCTTCCTGTTTGCTCACTGCTCGCTAAAAGGAGCCTGGATGCTCCAAGCCCACGCTGTACATCTGTGGCACACACCTGTTGTAAGAAGCTCTCAATACTGGGGCTCAAAAGCTGGCTCAGCAAGTGAAGGAGCTTGCCAGCAAGCCTATTTCAGTTCGATCCCTAGGACCCATTACTTGGAAGGAGTTCCTCTGACCTTCCCAGGTGTGTCTGTATGCAAGTATACACACAATACACACACATTTAGATTTTAAAAGGGTTTTCAGTATAGGGCTAGAGGAGTGGTGCAGCAGTTAAGAGCCGCATGCTCCTCTGGAAAACAATCAGAGTTTGGTTCCCAGCATCCAGACCTGTTTGCTCAGAACTTCCTGTAACTACAGCTCCAGGGGATCTGACACCCTCTCCTGGTCTTGAAGGGTACTGCATTCATATACACAAAGCCTCAGATACACACAGACACAGACACACACACAGACACACACACACACACACACACAACGTTTAAAATTGTTAATGGAATCTTTTTAAAGTTTTAAATAAATTTAATACTATTTTGGGGGGCTATAAATTCCTGTAAAAATTTGAGAGCTATGAGCCTTTTCCCATATAAATGAGAAATGCCTGCACACAACGTTTGGGTGCTCAAGAGCCCTAGGGTTGTCCCCATGAGCTAAGAATAAGAGACCTGGTTTCAATGTGGGGTGCCTGTTTTATTATCCATGTCAGGTCTCGCCTTCATATTGGCTCAACAGAGGACACACTGCAGATATGGTAGGCAACTCAGCTTTCATTTAATCACAGCCTCATCCCTGTTCCCTAATTAGATCATGTTTCTTTCTCCTGTTGAAGCTTAGAGAGCAGTGAATGCATGAAGAGGAGGCCCAATACCCTGGACCTTCTGCCAGAGCAGAGCCTGGAAGTGGGACAGGGCCCAGCACCAGAGGGGGTTCTTTGGGGGCCATCTGGCCAGGCCCTAGCTGCCGGTTGCAGGGTGTCACTCTTGCTGTTCCCACACCTGCCCTGCCAGGCCTGGCCAGATGGTCAACTCTGAGTCTTTGCCAGTTATATCAGTGGGTTTCAGAGTGGGTTGGCAGCCAGTGAGCCCAGCACAGAAAGGCTAAAGAACCCCCAGGACCTCAGGGCCTTGTCTTGATAACCATCCCCTCTTGCCTCCTCATCCTATGGCTCCTTGGCATCTCTAGCTTAGTGGGGGAAGCACTTCTACCCATCCAATCTAACCTCAGGACACAGCCCCCTCGGGGTGCTCTGGAACCTCTTTCTGCCAGCCAAGGGAGCTCTGCAGAGCTAAGAAGAGAGGGGAAGCGGGCACACAGTATAGAAACCACAGCTCGGCGGGAGTGGTGGTTCAGAGGCTGCACTGTACACTCAGTAGGCCCTGCCGTTGTCTAGCCACCCGGGCTTGGGGTAAGAGCTCAGCCAGGTACCTTGTCTGGCTTCACTTTTCCTAGGGGAATACTCTGGGATCTCTCAACTTCTGCTCCTAGATAGTTGGGAGTTGATTGATTACTGAGTAACGAGGAGCCTAGGTCAGCCCAGGGGATAGCTCAGATGCTACATCCTGGATCCTTTTATCACACACACCAAAGAAAGCACAGATTGTGTGGCTCCTGGGAGAGCCTGTCGGATTTCATTCCTGTCTCCGAGGCTGGCTGGCTGGCAAGAGACTCAGACACCTCTTGAGCATCCCCTCCCCCACAGGTCAGAGCTGACCCAACTGAAGCACAGACAAGACAGTCTTGGCAGGAGGGGTCTGAGGGTCTGTGCACAGGGCTACAGCTCCTTTCTTGGAGGTTTCTGGGAAAGCACGGAGAGAAAACCATGCCTTGGAAATCCCTGACCCTTAAGCCACCCTGTTAGTGGATATGCCCCATTTCAGGACACTGGGTCAGATGCTTTGGAGACAGAGAACTGACCAAAAAAAAAAAAAAAAAAAAAAAGATGTTTTCCTGGAGGAACCCACAGTGTGGTGGGTAGCCTGTTAGGTCATTCTAAGCCACTACAGGAAGGAAAACAGCCAAGGACAGCTTAGACCATGGGCCAACAGACATTGGCCAGGAAGGAGGAGACTGGCTGACAGGGAGGACGGGGCCTAGAACTCTCCCCTCTGCTTCACTGCCATACCACCATCTCATCATAACACCAGGGGCAATTAGGAAGAAGACTGCATACAGCCTGGGAGAAATGCCCATGGACCTTCCTCCCCAGTCCAAGGATGATGAGCCGGCATGGTCAGCCATGCTCTATGGCAAGAAGTATGGGGAAAATGATTGACACATCTGGGGCTCTTGTTCCGACCCTGACACACCTCTTAACCAGCAAGCCTAGCAGCACAGTGATCTTTTGGCGGAAAAAGCCCAATTCTGAAACCTGAGGATTCAGACATTAACTGCTCTCTAATCAGATAAAGATCTCTACTGAGGAGAGATGAGCAAGCCCTGGAGGGATGAGCTCTCAGACGAGGGCAACAGAGCTGGGGTGGCTCCCGGTCACAGTCCTCCGATTCAGGGAGACTAAGACGATGGCTTTCAGCTGTCTATCATCCAGGACAGGATAAAACTGGAATTAAGAAGGAAGGTAGATGTCCAGAGAGACAAACTATTGGGAGTCTTCCTCCAGGGCCTGCAGCTCCAGTCTCAGAATGAACAGAGAAAGAGGGAAGCGGAGAGGAGATAATGAATGAACCCAGTCACTCTGCCTTAACTGGGCAACAGGTCCTGACCACCGAGTGTCCTCATACTTGGGGGAACACTGGAAGGAGTGCGCCTGTACCCCAGGGGTGAATTTCTTCAGGAAGAGCTGGACAATGCCCATCTTGGCATCCGGAGTACAACAGTTCCCCCCCCCCCAATCCCACTGGGAAAGGCCAGCGCTCCCTGTGTTCAAGGAAGAAATTTTAGTTTTCAGCCCCTTTTTGGGCTTCAGAGCTGCAAAGATGCTTGGACTCCAAGGACCGGGTGGGAGGTGGGAGGAAGGAGAAGGGGAAGTGGAGGGGGAGAGAAAAGCTTTGTGGAGGGAAGAGTCAAGAGATCAAAGGGCAGAGAAGCTGCTGTTCCGGAGAGGGCACAAAGGCCATAAACCAGCAAAGGGAAGGGAGGGGTGCTTCTCCATGCCCGTTAGAAAAAAGGTTCCAGGATCAGGGTGGAGGGGTTGCAAAGCTGAGGGCAGAGCCCATGAGGGAGGTCGTCCCTAGTCCTGGGGCCCTAACAGGAAACAGGGCAGAGTTTGGGGGCTCAGATTAGTCGGTGGAGAAGCTAACAAAGGGGTTAAAATTTGAGCTCCCGTATCAGGGACTAAGCTTGTGTCAACTAGAAATACTGACTGCTAAAGGCTGAGCCCCAGCCAAGCCACCTTTGTCCCTCCCTAAATCTCCAGACCTCAGACCACCACCCCTCCTGGACACCCACGCCCGGCGCGGCACTCACCCTGTCGCTGCTGGCAGGGGGCCCGGAGTCCGGAGGGGGCGCTGGGAGGCCGGGGGTCTCGACCCGAATGAGGCGGTGCGGGGGTGAGCCGTGGCGCGGGGGCGGAGTGGGGCCAGGGACCGCAGGGGTGGAAAGGGCGGCGGACGCGGACGGGCCCCCGGAGTAGGGGTCCTCGAAGTCGCGGTCTCGCTGCAGCCGGTAGGCGGCCAGGATGTCCGGGGGCGGCGCAGGGGGCGCGGCCGGGCAGGGAGCTGGGGGGCGGTAGTCGGGCTCTGGGGGGGCGGGTTTGGCGCCCCCTCCGCCGCCGCCCCCGCGAAAACCCAGGTGCTCCCGCAGCCACTTTGCGACTCCGCCGCTGCCGCTCCCTCCCGGGCCGGTCCCCGCACCCCCAGCCCCGCGGCGGGATCCTCCGGGGCCGCCCCCCGCGCTGCCCTGCGCCCTCGGCCCCGGGCCGGAGCCCGTAGGAGGAGCTCCGCTCAGTAGCATGGGGCCCTCCCAACTGAGCGAGCAGACCGCGGGCGGCGGGGGCGGGGCGAGAGGGGGCGGAGCTGCGCCGGCGGGAGGGGCGGGGCTCGTCGTCAGTGACACGAGGGGCGGAGCCCTCTGCCTAACGGGGACCCGGGGAGTAGATGGGATGCGGGGAACAACTGCGCAGAGGGTGAGTCCTCCACGTGTCGCTACGCGTGTTCCTGTGGGGCGCTCTCTAGTCCCATCTGCTCTTTTCACCTCCCAGTTTGCGTCAGACGCGGGAAGATGAGTCCCCAGGCACATCCTGCTCATCCTGATTCCTTTCCCCCAAACCCAAAGACCCAAACATTTTCGAAGTCGCTGCTCTTCAGATGCGCCTATCACTGCCCTCACCTTGGGAGTACCGCCTACCTCCTCCTATCCCTTAGCTCACACCCAAACCTAGGTTGCCTTTCTAACCAGGCAAACTTCTCACGTAGCATGCAGTCAGTTCTCCAGAGACACCCACTGCTCTGATGTTTCCACACCCATCCGCCAGCTTCAAATGCTAACAACCCTTGCACAAACAATCCCCATCCACGCTTACACCGGCCCCCAGCAGGCCCTCGCAGCCCTCACAGCTGCACTGCTTTCTTGTGGAAATCCCTCAAGCTACACCCTGGGTTTGTCAATCAGTTTGTGAAAGGATAGAAACAGACAGGTCAATAAATCAAGCGAGAAACAGGTCTAATGTTGTCAATCACCAGCCCCTTACCTTCACAGGGCTCCGATGATGATGCCCAGGAGCCTGGAATTTTGTCTTAGAAAGGAAACAGGTTCACCAGAAGTATTGTAGCCCTGAAGGCCAACATCTCCCTCTCCCCCTCCTCCTCCCCCTCCCCCTCCCTCCCCCCTCCCTTCCCCCTCTCTCTGCTGGGAAAACTGTCTGCTATACTTCATTGTGGTACCTGCTCTACACACTGTCTCCGTGCTTCCACACTCTCTTCTAGTTGCTTATGGTTGTTTTTAAGATAAGGCTTCATGCTGTAGTAGGCCAGGAATT